>JASKGO010007373.1:0-19205 GCA_030556065.1 Holobus sp. GC000080 | reverse complement strand
GAATTTCGGGCGATGATCAGATTAGGTAAGCGATAATTCAGCAAAATTAAGCTCGTTAGATAAATTTGGAAAATTTATTTTTTAAATGCGCGGCGCATTTTTTTTTTTTTTTTTTAATCTTAGGACTTAAATCAACAAAGTAGCTTCAAAGATCTTAATGACAAACTGCTTCGACGCATCTTAACTTTCTTCTTTTAAAAACATATTTTAAAGAGTTAATAGCGAAAAGTCCACCAAATTTTTTGAAACAAGAAGAATTATGGATGGTAAGCTTTTTTTTCTCTACAACAGTTGTATTTTATTATATTGTATTTCGGTGGATAAGATACAGATTGTTTTAGAAAATCACAATAGTGAAAATTGTGAAGAAGTTTCGTTGAACATTCAAAGTTAAAAAGTTAAAAAAAATTAAATAAAAATCCCAGTAGTAAATTATTTAAACAATCATTTAATGGTTTAATTATCGGAATGCTCAAATTATTCCCAGAATTAACTACAAAAATTCAAAACTAATGCAAATAACCTCAGTGACAGTTTATTTAAAAGACTAAAAAAATAACAGGTCCGTTACATTCATCAAGAGAATATGTTCGTTAAACAGTTTAAACGCTCACCTCTTCCATGGGCAATTAGGGTAAATATTTAGTCGATTGTTCCGTTTTATTGCCCTTAAAAGATATTTACTTTTGTGAGCGCACTCGAAAACGAATTCGTTTTTAATTGCAATTTTTCGTGTCGTGATTATGCTAGTATAATATTTTATTATGGGCCCTGGCCGTATAAAATTTTTATTTATATCCACGTGTGTTTGCTCGAAGGAACGATCCGAATCGTGTTGTTCTGCTAAAAAAAAATCGACCGCTTAAAACGAAACAAAACGAAAAAAATAAAAATAAAAAAAACTGTATAACTACTCGTAGGTATACTATACTTGCACATGGAATATATTTTATATCTAAACGTGTGTATAAAAGTGCTAAAACTTTTACTCGACTTTTATTTTCCATAAATATTGCCGTTGTTAAGGGGGGCGAACATATAAACCCCATTGTATATGATATTTACAACAATTTGAACGAGAGCGACCCTCGAATAACTTAATCAAATACTTGAGCTTTACATAGGCACAAGATATTGTTATTCAATTATGACATAATTATTATGTAATTTATTGATTAATTTCTTAATGGCATTAATGGGCTTTCGTCAGCCCACAGTTGTATGATGTATCTGTGGGTCGGTATATTTGGTTAATTATGCATAATATTCTTCTTGATTACGCCAAATTTGCAATTAGCCAAAGTTTGCACATAATTTTTTACTCATTAAACGACCAACTCGAAACACTTTTGGTCGTCTATACTTTCGGTGCAATAAAAAGTTTTTACATCTTTTTGCACTCTGCTAATTTTTCACTTGCATGCAGGTATACCTAGACTGTTGGTTTTTTAGATGTTAGTTCTTTTTGTAATCATAATTACGTAGGTACTTATTTTTTTTAATTGAATCAAGTTAAATTTAATAAGTTTTTCATCAATAATGATTTTAAAATATATCATCTATATCAACAATTCTACATATTTGTTATAAATTGAAATGATCATTCAATAATTAATTAATTATAATAAAATTAATGACTAAATATTGCAATCATTGCCCCTTTGTCGAAAAACTCGAAGAATCGAAGCCGAAATGGAAGGCAGCTTCCACTTTTTTACAATTCAAAAGCGACTTTTAGATAATGTTCAGGGTTGTTGATTGAACCCCAGTCCGTTAAAATATTTTTATTTTATTAATAAATTGCAAATTTAAATTGTTTAGTATAGCTTTTTATCTATAAGATAAGTTCACCGTAATTTTTCATGATTTCATTTTCGGTTTACCAAAAGTTGTTATCAAATTCAATATTTTAATATTTTAAATGGCATCCTATAACTTTTTATTTTACTTTTTAATAAGCCTTAAAATAAAATTAATTTTGGTACCATTTTTATTTTTACAGCTTAAAAGCTTTTCGAATTATTATATTTTTATTATCAAATTTTAAAAAATATACATCTTTCTAAGATCGTAAATTTAAATACAACAAACCCTGTATATTGTCCTTTTTTTTCTATAAACTATAAAAATGAAAAATAATTTTTATATGGATGGAAGCTCAATTAATTTACTTCTTCCATATAAATTCACAAAAAAGTTATTTTAGTTTTGAGACAGGGGAAAGTAATTTAGAAAATTGTTTTTTATGTGATATTTTGTTTATAAATAATTGAAATATGCTATACTATACTGTATTTTATATAGTAATAATTATTAGTAAAGAAAATAAATTTTCTTCATTATTTATAACAATTTAACTTTTCTTTACTATAAAATAGGTTTGGCAATAGTTTAATCTGCCCATTGAACTGGTTACTATGAATTTATTAGAAATGTTTTCTTATTTTAGAATTCATTTAAATTTATAGCATTAATAAAAGTTTCATTAAATGTTTCATTTTTGGTAGAAAACTATGTTTTTTATCCACCAATTATTTCTCACCTTTCATTGTAATTTGTTTCTATTATTTGTTTTACATAAACAAATAAGTCTAGACCTTTGGATTTTGTTAATACCTAAAAAATCAATTTTATTAACTAATCAAATACTGTTAATTTAATTAATTAAGCTAGTAAATTTTAAAAATCATTAATATTTTGAATTAAAATATAAAAATAATAGTTAAAAAAAATATATGTGATGCCCAAATTATTGAAATTTCTGTTTTATTGTGAAAATTTTATAATATTTTGGTTGGATTGATAATTTAATTAATAAATATCCAAAAGTAAATTATTATTTAAATAAACATAGGTTGTTCTAAATTAAAAAAATGCAAAAAGTAAGCATAAAAAATATGTTATAACTAAATTAATACTAACATGTACTTATATCACATTTTTTCCCGTAATGGAAGCTACCGATCGCCATAAGGTCTTTCAGTGTGTAAAGTAACATGATTTTTTATGATTAAACACCCATAAATTACAATTAAAAATGTACAAAATGGAATTATTGAAGCATATATAGTTTTTATTGATTTTATCCTTACTGCTTTATGACTTAAAATAAATTAAATTAATTAATTAGTACTGTGCTTTTTTTGTTTTGTTTAAAATAATTATATGAAAATTTTATTTTTTCATCATAATTATTTTATATTACTCAACGAATCCGCAATTTAAAAAAATATTTTTATGCGAAATTTATACTGATTAATTACCGGAAATCAAATAATTGTTTCGATATTTCATTTTAATATTATCGAACCAGATGCTTCTGTAAATATTTTATTTAAACTAAAACAATAGTATTCATTAAATTCAATAAATAAATTGTTGTATTAAATTCCGCTACAGTTATAAAAAACAGAATATATTGTAATGATATACCGGTGCATATTTCTCGTAATTGCGTCAATTATAAATCATATATAAATGCTCAAAGATTTTATCTGTTGATGTCTTAGAAACATACGATACATACGCAATGAGAATATACAGGGAAAGTTTTGCCAGTTTTGCCGTTTTTCCTCTTATCCGATTTACTGTTACGATAACGAGAGATCCATTAAGAAATGCAGTAAATAGCTCTGCACAGGCAACAAATAATTGTTCAGTTGATTTGATTGCTTACGGCTGAAAACTTGGCAAATAATTCAAGCGGGCAAGTCGAGCGGCAAGTTAGGCCGGATAATGCAAGCAAACGGCCATCGTAAACGATAATTACCCTTTTATTTTACCTGATGCTGATGCGATGCTGCGGAAAAAAACAATTTGCTATTATTCCGCTTCCCGCTGCCGAAATAATAATTACATAACTAGAGGGGGATGCTAATAATAATCAACTTTGGCTGCTTTATTAATAAGTTTTGCGCGCGCGAGCTAGCGCCTTCTTCTTTTCCCCTAATTCATTAACTTGCTGCTCGCACCTTTTCGTCTTGCTTAAATTTCTGCTATTCAGATGAGCGGTTCGTTGAATATTAATTAAGGTAATTCTTCTTGTATTTTTACTAATTAACTTTTTTCGAAGCGGGCGGCGGATTTAACGAAGTCTCGTTAAGTTGAGACAAGCGCAACTTTGCGCCCCTTTGGGGCCGAGTTTTTGCGGCTCGCGCTCTGCCCCCGTGTGCCCAATTTCTTACTTACCATTTAGAGACGCCAAGAGGTGCTATAAAAATATAGTATAATCCATGAACGGCGACGGTAATAAAATATGGGAAGCCCTAATAAAATAAAATTTAATGTCCAACAACCGCCCCCCCCTGGCTCGATATAGGCTCGATCTTCGCAGCGCACTTCGAACGGACTCTTTTTTAGACCATTTAAGCGCTAACGGTTCGGCTCTTTACTCTGTTTTCATATCACTTGAAGGAACGGTTGACTCGCACCCTAAGTGGCGACACGTTTAACGTACGTACGACAGGTTTTCGGCGGAAAACATCAGTCGTGTCTGATGCTAGCGTCGTCTGAGCGTGCACTGATGGAAAATTGTGCGCGTTTCCCGAATGCGGCGCAGCGCGAACCAAAACTTTTCCCAAGGAACAACATTCAGGCAAGCGCAATTTATACTCGTTCGTTCTGCACTTCATATTTTTCCTATAAATTATTGTCTGTTTTAATGTGTAAAAATGAAAGTTTTAGCAACTCGTAAGTTATCTTCCATTTTTATTTCTTCTTTTTTTTTTTAATAAACATTTTTTATTATTATTTTCTACTTGCTTTTTTGACGACATACATATTTGCTAATAGTTACTCCTATTAAAGTCAACTTTAAATGTTTTATTGAAAAATGTATATGTTTTTAGCTTTAAGAAACCATATAAAATTTGTTAAGAAATTGGTCAAAACTGCATAGCATTTTAATAGTTTTAAAAGAAAAACTGTACAAATCCAGTTCGGGCTAATTTCCCAATGCCCTTTTCATTAAGTTTTCTTGAAATGAAGACAGTTATCTTACTAATTAATTTATTGCAATTTACACATCCTAATTGATTTTTGAGCTAAAAAATACAATTCTTAGATAAACGATATAATTCTTTATATGTTTTTCTAGTATTCTGAAGAAAAATAAGGTAATTCAAAAATCAAATTATAATTAAATCTTTTTGTTTCTTCTATGTAATTTCTATTCATAAAACTTATTCCATGGCAATTTTTATCGAAGGGTGCGAAGTGATGTGACGTTAATTTTCAATGGAATAGTCCCATTGTGAATGTCATAACCACCCTGATTATTTGAATTAATTAGCTTTTTTAATTTAACAGTAATTTACAAAAATAATCATCGAAAAAGTTATATCATTAAATTCAGAAAATATAAGCTATTCAATAAGGCTATGGCTTACTATGGTTTAAGTTTAAAAAAACATATTTTTTTTTTTTATATCGAAAATCAAGAAAGTTGGGTGAATTGTAATAAATTAACTAGATTCTATTTAAAAATATTTATTAAGAACAAGTCTTATAAATTACGATAGGAATGGACAATTTTCCGTTTTTTTGGGAAAATTCAGGAACCAGGAGACATACAACATTTTTGCTCACGGGATGTTAAGCATGTATTCCTAGGCATGCACTGCAACTCAAAATGAGACACCCTGTATACATACAATACCCAACTAATTGTAATTTCAATTTGGTTGATGAAATTTAATAATTTATTTCCTACCACATTTTTTAATTGTTAAATAATTTAATTAAAAAATAAATAACATAACCAAGTAAATTCTTTTCTTTTTTTTTGATAAACATTTTTTTATTATTATTTTCTACTTGCTTTTTGACGATATACCTACATATTTGCTAACAGTTATTCCTATTAAAGTCAACTTTTAATGTTTTATTGAAAAAAAATACCTTTTTGGCTTTAAAAAACAATGTAAAATTTGTTAAGAAATTGGTAAAAACTGAATAGCATTTTTATTGTTTTAAAACTGTTCAAATCAAGTTCGGGCTATTTTCCCAGGGCCCATTTTATAAACTTTTGTTGAAAAGAAGTTATCTTTATCCAAATTACCTAAAAATCCTTTACCGAACAGAGTACGCTTGTGTCATCACTAAGCATTATTTGATTTGATATCATTCATTTTGCCGTTAACAGCAGAATGGAGAAGACGTCACGCAAGCTCATTTTTGATTGTTTTTCGCATTCGTTGATGTTTTTAATTATCTTTTTTTGTATTTATTATCTCAACATTTTCTTGATTCTTTTTTTCTTACCAAATTCGAAATAATATTGCGGGCATTTTAGGTTTTCTGTACTACGGATATACTAGTCATAACAGTAACAGTCGTAGATATATTTTGACTTAGTAAATCGAGTGATTTCAGTAACCGTGGTATCAGAACTATTTACTCCAAGAAAAAGTAATTATAGTGGGTAACTAAAGAAACTGTGAGAAAGTAGTCTTATTTATTTAACGGAACTGCCCCAAAAAGTTATCAGTTTTCGAAACAGTGGTCTTTAAAATTAACAGTTTATTTATTTGGAATCAAATGAAGGGTTCGATATTTGTAAAAGCGGTTATTTTGAAAAGCCTATGTGTCCTATACTGGGTGTCCCAGCGAAAAGTATCCACCCGGAATAACATGGAAACTACTCATTTTAAGAAAAATCCCTGAGACACGTCAATTTTTGTTGCTAGGGGGACATCATTTGGAATATTTCGTTATGGTGTAACAGTCACCCCTTGCCCCCCACGGCCCCCGACTTAAAAATCTTAAATGGCATGGGGGGTCGAATGACCCCTCATTTTAAAGAGAATATTTTTTTCAATATAATAGTGAAAACCGCATTTAAATCGATTCAATAGTTTTTTTGTAATTAATTAATGAAATTGATGCAAATTACCAATAAGTTCGAGGAGGTANAGGTAAACTGAATTTTTTTCGCGCGCTTCGAATTAAAATTCAATTTTTCGAATCCTTAAAAAATCGGGGATTTGTATCAGGAGTAAATAAGTTCGAGGAGGTAAACTGAATTTTTTTTTTCGCGCGCTTCGAATTAAAATTCAATTTTTCGAATCCTTAGAAAATCGGGGATTTGTATCAGGAGTAAATAAGTTCGAGGAGGTAAATTGATTTTTTTTTTCGCGCGCTCCGAATTAAAATTCAATTTTTCGAATCTTTAGAAATATCGGGGATTTGTATCAGGAGTAAATAAGTTCGAGGAGGTAAATTGAATTTTTTTTTTCGCGCCCCGCAAAATTAAATTCATATAATTTGGCTGCCTACGATAAGATCCACAATCGTAAATTTAATTCAAATTCAAACTCGAACTGACTTATCATAAAGTGTTTCTTTTGGTATAAATATTATTTATCACAATTAATATCTCTGAAAAGAGCTGTTATCGGTTGGTAAAGTGTTTGTTTTAATATTATTATTGTTTATATCAATTGTTAGCTCTGAAAAGAGCTGATTTAATATGAATATTGCTGAAAATAATAAAAAGGTCCCGACTAGGAAACATATTATTAAGGAACTATGCAAATTTAATAAATTCCACTTAAAACAATAATTAAACATAGAATTAACTTAAAATGTGGATAAAACTAACAATTTAAATAATTGAACCTCAAATAATCAATAAACTATTAAATTTATAACAAATACGCAATGAATAACTTTAAAACAAGGCTAACTAAAAAATTAATAACAAAAACTCATTGAACAACAATAAAATCAACCCCAACTATTAAATTAATTATTTAAACTCATAGACCAACATTAAAAACAACGCCAACTAATAAATTAATAACAAAAACTCAATGAACCAAAATTAAAACAAACCTAACAAATAAATTGATAACAAAAACTCAATGAACAATATTAAAAACAACCCTAACTAATAAATTAATAATAAATATATATTAATTAATTAATAACAAACTCATTGAAGCATAAAAAACAATTGAAACTTATCAAAAGTAACATAAAACAACTTTAACTAATAAATTAATTACTAAAACTCAGTGAATCATATAAAAACCAATTCAAATTTTATAAAAATAATAAATAAATAAAAATAAAAAATAGCCTTAACTAATAAATTAATAACTAAAACTCAATGAAACATAAAAAAAACGATCCAAAACTTATTAAACATAATAAAAAAACAACCCTAACTAATAAATTAATTATTAACTCATTGAAACACAAACGTAATAAAAATCAGCCCCAAATAATAAAATAATCATTGAAAATTTTAAAAAGCAATTGTTAACTTATTAAAAACAGTAAAGACAATTCGAAACTTATTAAAAATTATAAAAATCAGTAAAAATATTGGAGCAATTTCAGTTAATATTTATCTCATTATTTAAAAAATTGGCTTAAACAAATTCAGAAAACCAAAATACATCGTAATAGGAGCAACTTACAGTAATCCTTTTTTATATCCTGGAAGAATGCATTATCCTTAAATGCATATAACATTAATGTAACAAACACACGAGGCGCAATGTAAATAATAACAAAGCGGAACACATCTGAACTGGAAGGCGGACGGTGGCTGACTGAGTAGACTGAGCGCAATGCTCTATCTATTTAAAAAGTTAGTAGAAATAATAAAAAGAATAAAACACAACCAAAACCGTATTAGAAATTATTAAAATTTTAGAAATGCTGAAAGAACTGGGACAGTAAACTAATAAATAATAAAATTAATACTTACAAGAGTAGTAACTTTATTTTATTAATTCAGATTATCAACAAAAAAAAATGAGTTGTTTTATTAATAAGTAAAAAAATTAATCTTCAGAAGGAATAAGTTTAAATTAAATAAGACAACCATAAAAAGTAACGGATTGTTAATTAAACAAACTTTCAGGGCGCAAAATAAAAGTAAACGATTCGTGAAAAAAGTTTCCTTATTACGGCGTCGGTTTAAATCCTCTCATATTCGTATAAAATTTAACCGACGCCAAGGCTGAGAGTAGTAACGACGGGACTGTAAGTAAACCGTCTAGAAATCAAACTTTTCCGGTGCTTTCACACACTCTCGTTCTCCAGGGGCTTTTAATATAACAACTGATATCTGACGTTCCATTGTTCACCTTTATTTCCCCTTAGCCATTGCAAGGGATTACGGTAATAGTTATTTGCTGACAATTTGCGTCAGCTCAAAGCACCGAAATGATAAAAGCCCTACGAGCTTAATATGAAAAAACTGTTATGCCTTACGTTTTAAGCACCCTTACAATAAACGCACCATAAAAATCTTTGGTGAGCTTATTTTTTTTTTGCGAGTGTGTGCAAATAATAATACTGCACAAGCGGTAAACTCTTAACAAATCGGCATCTAAATACAAATACTATAAATAAGGCCAATTACTTCTAACATAACACAGTTAAATCAACATCGTTCGAACACTTTATACAATTTCGGTAAAGTGGTAAGTTCAGTAAGCGCTCCATTGGATTTAAAAGAATTGGAGGGACAAAAGTAGTCCCGAATATTGGGATAGACAACATGTTCAACAATATGTTTCCAATTTTTATTGGTGCCATCAATTTTGGAAAAAAATGTAGCCGTCTCTCTGCAGAACGTCTCGAAACATTCTTTTTCTTCAGTCCAATTAACTTCGGTAGCCAATCGCAATATATACATAGGAAATTCCGACTGCTTTGGATAATAATCCTCTAAAAAAAATGTTTTTATTGCATTACAATTGAAGCGGTAAATTTTGAAAATGCTTACTAATTAGCAATGGAATTGAACAGAGAAAGCCTTCATCGTTGATTTTCATGGAAAAATATTCATCCAACATTAGAGCTTGCTCCACCAATATCGAAACAACTTTGTTAGCCAATTCAACTTTGTCGCCATCTTCAGGAGTCCATCCGGTTTCCTCGAGATCCAGTCCCATTGTAGCCAAAGATTTTAAATCCAACGGCGTCGGAAGTACGCATTGATCGAAATTTTCAAAATGGAATATCAGAAACTGATAAAATAGTTCCTCGAGAATTATTTCGGTTTTACATAAAATCAGTCGCGTTTCGTATTGAATTAGGGCGCAACTTGGCAAAACGGCAGCAACAAAAACGTGGTTGGCAAAGATGTCCCTCAATGTGTAATTGCATTCGTTTTCTATTTTAAACTGCATTGATAATACAGTAGCTAAACGTCCCTTATACCTAATAAACAAACAAAAAAATTTAACAATCATCAAAAATAAATAATTGAATGGCTGAAAGACCTTAGTGTCGATGGCCCTATGGTGCCATGCAAAGTTTTGCATGGTATACCATAAAATATAAATATATATAAATAATTGAAATAATAAACTTACTTAAGATTATTTTTTTCAAAAGCGCTTTTGATTTTATCAATATTACCCTGTGTAATTTCTGAATTCATCACAGGCTTTGAAGAGATTCCATTTGGCGCAACAGCATCCACCAACTCATTTAATGAATCGTTATCGGAATTATTTTCATTATTTACTGTCGTTTCCAACAACTGTTTCTCCAACGTGAAATTGGGATCCAATAAGTCCTCTCGGAAGTTTTCCATGAATGTGCTATCGGGCTCTGCTTGACCTCTCGATCGGCTAGTGGATGGTCCGAAGAATTTCTCAAGTTTCTGCTCTCCGGAGCAAGTACGCACTAGATCCTTATCGTAAACTTGCTTAGGGTTTTCAGTTTTATTTGCAGCAGCTGTCTCAAACGGAACAAATGGAAGTTTCTCCTGCAATACAACAAAAAGGATAACTTTATTTTTGTAAATTACTGCATTTGTAAACTGACCTGTTTGTAAGTCCTAGCATTATTCGGGTTTAAAATAGTTAACTCCAAACTTTCGCAAATTAATTCAATGATTTGTTCTTCGTTTAGGAAATGAACTTCGTGCTTTGTAGGATGAACATTGACGTCGACAAACCGAGGCTCGATTTCCAAACTCATGTAGATAAACGGATGACAATTTTTTGGCAAATAAGAGGAATAAGTGCGATCAATGGCACGCTTCAAATCTACAATTTTAAAAATGTTTTGTAAATATTTTATTAAGGAATTTCTTTTGTAATAAAAAAATTACTTACTGGAGCAATCGACAAGACGATTGTTAATGAAGAGAATAAAACGTAGTTTCTTGGCGTTGTAATTAAGTGCGCTTACTTGACTGATAACTTTAAATTTGTATAAATCATTTTCCAAGGAAAAATCAAGAAGTTCACTGCAATTATTAATAATTAAAATTAAATTATTTAAAATTTATATTTAAAAAATATTTTAAATTAAAAAAAAAAAACTTACTTTGCCACTAAATCACCATAAATAATTCTTATGTTATCCTTAACAGGAGAATTAGGACTTGTGCGTACGTCAACTCTACCATCGCGTTTCTTAAGACTAAATCCAACATTACAATTGTGAATTGCATATTTGCTTACAACATCAGTAATTTTTACATATTCTTCAGCATGATTTGCCAGGGATCTTTTCCGAACGCTCATATTATGAAATAAATCTTCCACTTTAATAATAGTGCCCTGATTTCCAGCTATTGGCTTTGGTTGGTCTTTCATAACTCCATCAAAAAATGAAGCCCTAAAAGAACAAAAAATAAATTAAAATATAACATTAACTAAATAAAATAAATAATTACTGATAGGCACAGGGCCAATCAGCGGTCTTCGAAGACACTGTAACATAAGCAACATGACTTATACTAGCCAAGGCCTCTCCTCGAAAACCAAATGTTGATATAGTTTCTAAATCCTCAAAATTTGTTAATTTAGCAGTTGCAAATCTTTCACAGACCATTGGAAAATCTTCTTTGCGTATTCCGCACCCATTATCTTGAATCTAAAACAACACATTTCAATTATATGGGCATTTTAATAAATCACTACAAACCTGCATAAGTTTAAGTCCACCATCCACTACGACTATTTGAATATTGGTAGCGCCAGCATCTAGGCTTAATTAATTTATCACTTTAATGAAAGCTGGAGTTTAATCAGAAACAGCTTTAATCAGTTCTATTACCTGTTTTCCATTAGTTCCTTCAGAGCATTTGCAGGTCTTTGAATAATTTCACCTGCCGCTATTCGGTTTATTACAACTTCATCAAGTTTTCTTATTGGTTTTGGCAAAGCCATATTAACAGTATGTTTATTTAATGCAAAACAATCTCACAAATGATTCTAATTATTTAATTTATTACGGAATCTTTAAAATTATGCAAAAAAATATTTTGCTTTATTTTTGCTGCATGAAACTTTGAGGTTACATTTACATTAGCAAAGTTTCACACTATTTCCAAGAAATCCGTAATAGTACTGATGGCGCGCCACTGAGGTCGCCACTTAAAAAAGTTTGAAATTAGTTTTCCCGCTGTTTGAAACTTTAATGAATTAGCAGTTAACGTAATAAAAATTATTAAAAGCATAAGCATAATTAATGTAGTAATAAAATACTAATTAAATTAACAAACAAATGCTGCAAAATTATTTCACAATACGGAAACTATCGAAAATCCTTAAAAATCAATCTTAAAACACAAACAAATCATCAGCATTCCAAGGATGAAATCTAAGTGATGTTTTTTGACCTTTGAAGTTCAATAACTATTAAGATTTCAACAACTACTACGCGAATAAATAGCGGCAAAGTTTAAAGCATAGCAATGAAAATTGTATATCATTTATTGCAGTCGTTTATCCAAAATAAAAATAAAAGTTTACTTAAATTACAAGATAAAACTTTTAAATAACCAGAAATGACATGTAATAATTAGCTGAGACCGCCGAGACCGAAAGCACTGTTTAAATAAGCTTTTCAATAAAAAATAATAATTGATAATGAGTATATAATGGGAGTAATTTGATCATTATGCTTTTCGTGTTTTGGCATGCATCTCGTACGACATCTAAACAACGATTCCACGGCTTTACACGCTTGCCACAGTTTGAATAACAAAAGCGGTAGTAGATCCAAGTGCTACGCACAGAGAACCACCAGTGGCAGTAAATTATTTAAAGGGAAATGAAGTGGTTTGCCGTGTTTTTGTTTCTGCTGAGTGCCCTTTCAGCGGCTTACAGTGCCAATATCTTAATGGTTTTCCCGATGCCGTCTTACAGCCATTTCGCACTGGGACATAGATTAGCCGAGGGCCTAACGGACAAAGGACACAAGGTGACAATGATAGCTACGTATAAGAAGAAGACATCCTACACACAAATTTATATGGACCATCTAAGGGATATGATCGATTGTAAGTTTTTATTTTATTTGCAATAATTACTTTTTTATTTTCTTCTTATTATCAAATTTTGTTTGAATTATAGCACAAAAAGATTCGTTTTATGATTTCGAAGGAATGCATACTTTGCATCAAATTATTGTGTGTTATCAACTAGGATATTTAATTTCGAATTTTACCCTGCAGCATCCAGCAGTGCAGGAAATAATCAGAGAAAAGAAAGGGCATTATGATGTTGTAATTTTGGAACAATTTTTGGACGAATCCATAGCTGTTATTCCTTATTTATTAGACGCACCGGTTATTTATTTGGCCACATTAGGCACTTCCATTTGGACCAACCACTTTGTTGGTAATCCACTATCCGTTTCGACCGTCCCAAATTTATTTATGGACTATAGAGGCAAGATGGACTTTAAAGAACGATTGCAAAATTTGTATTTGTACCTTGGGGAGGAAATCTACCGCAGAACTGTTGCGTTTCCCCATCACGACCGCATAATTCACGATGTTTATCCAGATGCTCCCTCTCTAAATGACCTTATGTATAAACAGGACAGTCTGATCCTGGCTAATTCACACATCAGCACCAACGATCCCATTCCTCACGTGCCGAACATTATTGAAATAGGAGGATTCCACGTAGAGAAGACGGCGTTGCCCTCGGAGCTGAAGAGAACTCTCGACGAGGCCAAAAATGGAGTGGTATTATTCGGAATGGGATCTAATTTAAAGGTCTCGTCCCTGCCGGTTGAGAAAAAACAGGCCATTTTGAGAACTTTTGCTAAATTCAACCAGACGTTTTTGTGGAAATGGGAGGAAGATTTTATTGAAGGGAAACCTGATAATGTTGTTCTCGGCAAATGGTTCCCCCAAACGGCGGTTTTAGGTAAGAACTAAGATTACTGGTGGAGCATTATTTTCTACTGCCTCTGTAATTGCTGGTTTTACTCTGCTATAACCGAAATCTTAATGCTAATTAATCACTGATTAAATTCATACTTATTAGAATAATAATTAATAGTTGTTATTACATTGGTTCGTCGTTATGCGAAATTGTTCAAGGATTTTTGCAATTTAATGCTATTATTGCTATTATTCTATTTTTAGGCTCCGCGAATTGTACAAATTGTCAATTTGTTAGATTTAAATTTCCGGAGTTTAATAAAAAGTAATTAAGAAGTCAATGGAAAGCAATAAATATTACCTTGACAAAAAGATCATTATCAAAACTCTTAAGGACGTTCTAATTTAAATTAGTCTCTGAAATAAAATTGAGTTTATTAGCTTTTCTTAATATCTAAATTAATTAATTTATTTAAAAAATATTTTTTTTATATCAAAGAAAAATAATAAAATTTAAAAATCAAAAGAAAAAAGTTATTGAATAAATAAAAAATAAATTCAATAAGAAAATGAGGTAGTCATTTAAAAAGCAATAAAAAATCACCGTCGTAAAAAGCTTAATTAATAAAACGATAAATTCTGAGGCAATAAAAGAAAACCGACACGTAATAATTTGCAGCTCACCCGAACGTAAAAGCCTTCATTAGCCATGGAGGACTATTAAGTGCAATCGAATCGATAACATTCGGAAAACCAATAATAGGAATACCGATTTTCGGTGACCAAAAGCTGAACATCAATTCGGCCGCACTGCGAGGATACGCCATCGGCGTCCCATTCAAAGAACTAACGGAAGAGAAATTGTCGAGCGCTCTGCGGGAAATACTTTACAACAAAAAGTAAATATTTTTAAAGCATTCATCCGACAAAGGGAAAATTTATTGTAACACTTAAATAGGTACAGGGAAGCAGCGGAGAGAAGTATGCGTTTGATGAACGACAGACTGGTGCCGCCTTTGGACGAGGGAGTTTTTTGGGTGGAACATGTCATAAGACATAAGGGCACTAAGCATTTCCGCAATAAAGGCATGGATCTCAAATGGTACGAGTACGAAATGATAGATGTGGCCGTTTTTCTGGCAATCATCTTTGCGTTGACAATTTTCGCAATTTGCAAGATCATCAAAATGATTTTGTCTCCATTTAGAAGTCAAGCAAGTCAAAAGCAAAAAGCGCTTTAGTATTGTTGTTATTTAATAGTAAAATAAATAAATAAATAAATAATGAATTTGAAATAAAATTATTTTAATTTTTCAAGTATTTCTTTGGTAATTTTTATTATTTATAATATTTATAATTACACTGCTCTTATAATTTTGTTTGTTCTTTTTTTTTCTTTCAAATGATATAATTTGATTCGTCAGTTTTAATTTGTTACATTGTAAATTCTAAAGGTTTTGTTATTTTCACTTAAAAATTAAAGTTTTCTTTTAAACATGAGAATATTTATTTATCGATGAACCGTAAAAACAGTCGCTATAATTTTTCTAGGTTTCTAATACACAATATGCGTTTTGATTTAATCTTTAGGAAATTATATATTAAGTAAGCGTCTTGCAAATATTATTCTTGAGACAATTAACTGTTACTTTCTTGTTTTCAAGTAGATTAATATACATTTATCAGTACATTGGACATTTTTACAATTTACATTTATATCACATTACGAGTTCAATGTATAATCTCTTGAGAAGCAAACAACTGAAAATTGCCCTCACTTTAATTCTTTAATATTAATTAATATTATATTATATTTAATATATACATAACATTAAGAATTATTCAGTTACAATTTATAATATATATATATATATTTATATTTATATATACATTTAACAGTTAAAAAGTGTCCTTACATAACTTGCAAAGCAACGACGTTTACACTTTTCAAACATTTAAATTTAATTATTATTTATAGTCAGTTGATGGTAATTAAAGCTTTGGTAAGTACAAACACGGACCTTACAGATTAAAAAGATTATATTTAATTAACGATAATATAATATACGATGTCCTATACAGAATAGTTAATATTTATTTTAATATTTTATAAATTATGTACATTTTTTTTTGACACCCCTAAATTTTAATAAATTTAAAGTGCGCACCTTGCGATTCGCTTTAAACCTGTTTCAGGAATTGGTTTTTCTTATAGATTTTCTACTCTAGAAGTGCCTTCTTTCATATATGGAATATAATGGCTCAATTTATATTGCATATCAATCAAAGAAGACACCGTTTTTTAACATATCACAAGAAAACTGAAAAACTTTTCGCTTTGGGATTTACATTTTCTTCACTTTTTTCTTCTTATTTATTTTTAACTTACGTATATATGTTTTATTATTATTTTACTCAAATATTGGAATTGTTTGTAAGTGTTGTGTGTACTTTAAGGCATGACTCCTTGATTTTTTCATGTTTTGCATTTCGCAACAAATAATAATAAATGCACCAAATTAGGCTAATTATACACTTGGTGGAAATAATTACTTCTACTTTATTGCAGTAATTAACGAGAGTTATGTACATGCAATTTATTAATTCTAAAGATTTATATTCTACTTTTTAATTACTTTATTTCATTTGCTTCTTTTGCTAAAAGTTCCCGTATTTTCCGACTTTTAAACTGATAGTTCTGCTTGTTAATTTTTTTTTAATAATTTAATTAATTAAAAGCACGTTAATCGTTATAAGTATTGAAAGGCTCTAGAATATATCGGAATGGCTAAAGGAGGAAGAAATGAAAAAGTTTTCCAAGAGGTTGTCAGAACAATCTGTTCAGTTGTCATACGGTTCTTTTTTCATCGTTGAGGAATCTGTTGAGGAACAGAAGTATCAGCGTTAAGTCTTCTTCCAACTTATATAATAACATAATGAATAATTTCTACGACTTTTTGCTTATCATGGGAAAATGTCAGCACTTTTATTTCGTAGCAGATGCCGCCTAAAGGAATTCTTTTTCGTTTCTTTTTTCGCTGATGAAATAAGGGATAATGTTTTATTAAGCTGATGTATTTTTTACGCATAACAAAAATCTTATTTTTAAGTGGAAAACATGTATTTGATGAAGTTTGGTTGAATTAGAGAATTTTACTCAAAATATTTACTTTTTGATAGCAATAAGAAAAAAATTAAGTCATTGATTT
Source organism: Holobus sp. GC000080 (assembly GCA_030556065.1). Lineage (NCBI taxonomy): Eukaryota > Metazoa > Arthropoda > Insecta > Coleoptera > Staphylinidae > Holobus > Holobus sp. GC000080. The sequence goes on along the minus strand of JASKGO010007373.1, from coordinate 1,901 downwards.
TAGGTGGATTGTTACGAAAACTGTTTTTTCATTTTGAATTGCTGCATTATTTTTTATTTCAAAAGTTCGAAACTTTTATTTTCGGAAAAGAGTACTAATACTTTTATTTTTTATTTAGTTTTTCAATTGATTTAAAGATAAAGTTTCTCATGAAATAATCATAAAGCAATTGGTGTTTTAATTTAACTAATAAAAAATAGTTATTTTAGAAAATGTTTAACCGTTTTTTCTTAAATTTAAAGTCTCTCCTGATATTAAAATCCACAGAGTTGCAGATTAATTAACTACACACGAATAACAATTATTATTTACAAATTCCTAGCGATATATCAATTATTTACAACAATTTGAGAAAGACATTTGTAGCGGATCGTATTCCATAATATATGAACAGAAAAAATCAACAACAAAAAACCACTTTTATGTACACTTTTAGGACGAATCTTATACCGTTGTTGATAACATTTAAATATTTACACAATCAATAAGCAAACGCTAGCACACGAATAAAAAAGGAAGTTCTGGAAGAGTAAAGTGGAAAACCTTTAACCGATTTTAGTGGAGCGTAAATTCCGGGCCCGCCCCCGTCCCGAATGGTGTCCGCACAGGATCCGTTTGAACGCTTGCCGGAACTCCGGATTAAATATCGTATAAATGACCGGATTAAGCGTGGAATTAAAGTATCCGAGCCATAACGAGAAGGACAGCACGTAAGGATTTATGGAGCACTGCGAGCCGCACAACGGCATCACCAGCGCCAGAATGAAGAACGGCAGCCAGCACATAACGAACGCCCCCGTTATGATCGCCAGCGTCTTGGCAGCCTTGCGTTCCCTCTTCGCCTCCAGCGTCTCCTTCTTGTCCTTGCGGCTGGACGGCAGCAGTTTCTCGGCAGGACACGATGCCGCCTCCACGCGACTTATATCACTGATATGGCTCTGATGGCTCGCGGATCCGTTGTTCGTGGTGCCCGTCGAAGTCTTCTCTGGGCTAACGTTATTCGAAACCACCACCATGTTGTCCAAACGCGGCTTACTAATGGTGAAGGCGGTCGTCTCCTCCACACGGCTTCCATTTACTGGCGTCTCAGTTTCCTCCACTTCCATTATGGTGGTCGTGGATTGTCCTTCCATCATTACCAGCGAAGATACTAAGGCTTCAGCGGCGCGACTCTTCTTCGCGGAGCGTTTCATGCGCAGGAACTTTCGTTTCGTGAGGAAGTTGCGCGAACCGTCGGCGGCATTGTTGTTGGCGGCCGTCGCGGGAGGATTCGTTGGCTGCTTCTCCACGTTGTGGTTGCGCATCTCGCGCCGCTTCCGGATCCGCTTGCGTGCGGTTTGAAAGATCTTCCAGTACAAGATGAAGATGATTAGCAGGGGCGCGTAGAAGGTGGAGGACGTGGCGAATATCTGGTAGCCGACGTCTTGGCTCACCAGGCACTGCTTCTTGATGTTGATGCGGTCCAAGTATTCCGGATCCTTCCAGCCGAATTGGGGGATCTGGGGTGCCAGCGATACCACAAGCGCCACCACCCATATCATTACTATCATTATTCTTATTCGTTGCGTGTTGCGCGTGTAAACTACGTTCGTGACGGCCCAATATCTGCACGTAAATACAACAACCAAATACTTTTCAACCGTTTTATTGGCCATTAAATAAATTCCCAGTCTTTGCAAAAATATTACTAACATTTAACGCAAGAAAAAAGTTGTGGTAATAAAAAGCGCAACGTGCGCTATTTTGCCATGCAAAATATACTAAATAAATATTTTCGCACTAAAAAAGCATCAAATAACTTGTTCTGCATTGAAAAAATAAAAAATACAATAAACTTTTTTTTACATAAAACATTCTGAACTGGTTTGGACTGAAGCATAATTTACACACTCCAACATCAG
>JASKGO010007372.1:0-22097 GCA_030556065.1 Holobus sp. GC000080 | reverse complement strand
TGCTCATTTTAAGTGTCGATTATCTTACGGTGCAACCGAATCTAACCCTTAAGTTGAAAATCTAAGTTAAGGGACGTTTAAGTTGTGACAGGTAATACGGTGCAACCTGGCATAAATCACAGAAAAATTAAAATAACTTTTGAACTAATTATGATAGAGTAATAATTTTGGTGTCATTTTAAAACTAAATTATTCCTCTATCTAAATAATTTATAATAATATTTCCTTTAGCTTTTGTTATATTATTTAATCAAAATAAAATAATTAAATATCCGATATACAATCAAAGATATAATAAAATTGAATTATTGTTGAAAAATCTAAAAGACAATTTCATTGTCATTGTCATTTGGTGAAAATAATTTAAAAATTAGTCCGTTTATTACGGGTATAAAAAATAAACAAAAATATATTATTTATTTATTGTTTAAAAAACTAGAAAATAATTTGAAACTATGAAGTACTTTTAAATGATTGAAATGAATTAGTACGAAATACAGAACAGAAAAAGAAAGTAAATTTGTTAAGAAATTAATGCAAAAAGAAATAATGAAATAAATGCAATAAAAAAAAATCTGACCTTTTGGCGAGCTGATGCAGTCGATTTGCTTCAACTGCTTCCTAACTTCGACAGCCTCCTTGACCAGATCACCCTTACTCTTCGCTACCTTCTGCTTGCGTACAGGTGCAGGAATCGAATGTCCTTCGCCGTCTCCACTCAAAGCCGCTACTTTTCGTGGCACTGCAAAAGAGAAAAGCAAACACGAAATTAGCATTCAGCTATTTTTACCGTGGGCGTAGACTTTATAATTTGGCACGGCGGCAAAAAATCAAGTATTAACGCTTAGCTTAGACACTCAATACACTTCTACAGTCTATAATTACTTAAACAAACACATCGGCAACTAATGAAATGCGCACTGTTATTATGATGGATCATGATGATGGAAGCTGTGTGTTACGTGTTACGAAAGCGCTGCTTTTGTCATCGCAGGCAGCATCATTTTCGCCTACATCCATAAAAATAGCCGCGTCACGTAGACAAAAGAATTTACGATTTCCCCGCTAAGAGCCGCACGAATCGAAAATCGTAATTATCACTTGAATAGCATAACCATATAATGCTATTTAGAAATAAGGACCCATAAATAAGACGCCATTAATGGTATTCGCTGCCGTATGCTTTGATAATTATAAATCGGGCGATTAAGGCAGCGAGCAGTAGTAGCAGTAGTAAAAAGGAGCGCGTTTTTCGTGTCCTGTCGTCGTTTAATTAAATCTAAATTCCCCATAGCTCATTACCGCACCACATTATTCACCGTGCACATTGATGTAAAGTTATCAATACACGGGGACTCCTATTCGAGTTATAAGTTACAAGATTAATTTGCATAACGAGAGCGTGTAAATAGTATAAGAAGGAATTATTATAAAAGGCGTGTCGCCTTATATGCGATGAGACCTGCTAACAATCTGAAAACGCTTTATTTATAATATATAATATAATGTATTCCACATACGCAGAACTCGTCCGATTTATTTACTTTCTTTGAATTTTATATTTTAGCATTTACTATTTGAGGTTTTCAAAATTTACATTACAAAAAATAAAATGTAAATAAAAAAAGTAATATAGCAGAAAAATATTAAGTTTCTAGCCTTGATTATAATTTTTTTTTCTGCAAATGTGAATGGATTTTATTGTTAAATAAAAAAAAAATTGGGAACCTACATTTAACTAGAAATGTCAATTTTTAATTGGATACTGTTTTCAATGCTGTTTAGTGTTCTTTAAATTTTCGAATGCTTTGTGCTTTTAACGCTTCTAACTGGTAGCTTAGGTGTCGAATATCATTTTTGTTTTTTATTGATTCAATTAATTACAATTATTATGTAACAAGTTAATTGCTTTGTGCTTAAATTAAGATCTTAATGGCCCATTAAATGATTTATTAAGTTTTTGCTTAGCTTCATTTACCTTATTAAACATGACTTAATTAATTGAGATATGAGTAATGTAAATTAATTATACGTAAATTAATAGCAATTAAAAATAAATGCAAATTATAAATGATTAAATAAGTCTCTTCTCTCTAGCCTTTTTTAGAATTGAATTTAAATTTTTCGTATTTTATGAATTTTTTTGTGTAAATTTTAAATGCTTTTAGCATGACAGAACAAAATAAAATATAAAGGTGCAAATATTTTAAACACTTGTTTTCAATTGTAGAATGTCAAAATAAAGAAAAATTAAATCTAATTTTAAACCAGAAACAAGTTTTACTTTAAACTTTAAAATAAATAAAAAAACTTAAAAAAAAAAAAAATAAAATCTTGCAAATTGCAATCAATTCAAACAACTAGGTAACAAAATCCACTAAGGCAATAAACAGAACGAAATCTTGGCAATAATAAAATGTTCAATGATCAATTTAATATAGCAGACTGCGAAATCAAGCAAAAGAAAACATTTTGCAATGCGAAAAACAATAGCAAAAGTTAAAAGAAGCATAGCACTCCTAGTTCTCCTCTCTCGTCTCCATCTACTACCATTTATATTTACCACTGCTAATATAATATTAGTAGTACGTGCACTAAAATTACTTACGTCGTTAATGTTGCGGCTAATAACAATAATCCAAAGTGTTTAGTTCACCGTTTGAAAGTACGAATGCGACTGAAGGCGCCTTTCGTGATCTCCTCTATACGTCCGAAGATCGCGAGCGCCGAAAGAAAGAAAATTAAGTTATGCACAAAAGCGGAGACGAAGAAGACGCACGTACTGTTTAATGACAAGTGCAAATATTGCATACGCACACACACACACACACACACACACCCAATGTATGGTAATTTTCGTTCGGACGTGTAAACAGCGCACAAATCCAAAATACATAGAACGCATGTAGTGCCCCAAGTAATTTTTTCAAGGTTTCATTACACATCAATATACAAAGTGTTTGGTAAATTTCACCTGAGTACTTAAATTTAATTTTTGTTTAATAATTTTTTTTTAGTTTTAATCTAATTTATTACATGTAATTTTATTTTTTGTTAAATTTTTATTATAATTACCTTAGTACTTGTAATTTTTAAAAACTTCTGATTAAATCATGCTTTTCCAGTAAAAATTCATAGAAAATGTAACGTGCAGCACTGTATGAATCAGTAAAAAGTAGTCTTTTGTGCTTTGCACGTACCTCTAGACTTCTAGAATCGAAGCAAACATTACAAGATTAGGTGAGTTGTCAATAGACTTACGTAGACTTGCGATATTTGTTAGCTTCGTGTCAACAAAATTTGCATTTAATAAGTCTCGCGCGTTTCTCGGTAAAACCTGCCTTGTTAATTAACTTTTTACGTGTTTACCGCGCGACACAACTCATAAATGCTGCCCATTCAATGTGGATTCTAATAATTAATTATAAAAAAGCAGGAAATGGAATTGTTTTTTGTTAACGTCCGCATTCGATTGGATTGCTAATTCGGAATTCAGCGAGAGAGCACAAGAAATTCGAGCGAGATAAGGAAGGCGCAAATGGCAAAGAGCGTAATAATGTGAATTGGTCCATCGAGAGCTGAGGCTGAAGGACGTCTAAATACCACGAACTCGTAAAATAAATATATGTTATAGAAGTAATAGCCGTTTACTATATGGAAAATTTGCATATAAAATATCATAATGGAATTGTTCCCATGCGCGTGCTTCGTATTAACATTATGCACTTTTTATTTTCTTCAATAGAACTTTTTATGCATTCCACTCAATAGAGCTCCAAGGTATATTAAATCCGCGACAATTTCAAAGACTTTCATCTAGAAAATTACAAAATTATTCGTCATTAAATATTTCCATCATTTTTTTTTCGTAGTAATTATAGTAATAATAATTAGTAATTTAATTGTAAATTTAAAATTAAATTAGAATTAATACGACATTCACTTTTATAATAATTCAAATTGCTAAAAATCAAAAATTAGTACAAATATGATTACAACCGCTTTTAATGAGTATCTATTTATTACTTTGTTCCACGCATAATTAGTGATGTAATGAGAAAAATTTAATTTGGCGCCAATGAAGCTGTGAAGAAATTTGTATGCGAAAAGTAATTTCGTTTTCAAATTTTCAAATCCTTTCGAAGGGAAACGCCTGATGTGTGTCGAAAGACAATAAAATTTATTACAAATAAAGTTGCCAATTTATATTTGCGCTATTTATGTGAATGTGAATTATTGCTTGTTTGAATTAACCCAATTCTGCGTTTATTGGCTTTATTATAATACTATACAATAAGTCCGTTGCGTATTGAATTTATTCTTATTGGCAATTTTAAATGTAAATTAAGTGCGCCTTTTCCATTTTATGGTCTTATATAATTAAATTACAATTAATTAAAATTCTAATCAGGTGCGCTTGGCATTTTTAGTTGTAATTTTCTTTGTGCATGATTTATTAGTATTTGTAATATTTCGAAAATTTCTTAATTACGTTGTCAAATCCGATATATAATTTCTTTGAAAATACGTCAATTTTAATTAATAATTTTAGGAATAATTTGTTTCTATTTAAAAATTAGTTTTCCTAATTTTTAAATTTCATTTTATGTTTTTTTTTTATTTGAATTTATATCTTATTATATCACAGAAAAGAAACAATATAAGTAATTAAATTTATTTTAGTTTTTAATCAATCAATGTGATAAATTGCAAAAAATTAAAATATTTTAATAAGAAATTAAATAAATAAAAAAATATTTGAGTCAAACTTTCACTTTCTTTACTGTAAATAATGTTAAATAATGTCAATTAATAATAATATTAATCGAACTTTTAATAAATAAAATTTTAGATTTATATTACTTTCTCTAACAAGTAATTAACAAGTATTAATTGAAAAATAAAAAATAAATAAACACTGAAAAATTCATTAACAGAACAATCTACAAAAATACGTAGAGAACAAACAACTTTGTTGTTTTCAAACAATTACAGTAATGATTACCAATAATAATAACAAAAAAGAGAAAAAAAAAACTTACAAACCACAAATTTTAATTTAACTTTTTATGTATAATAAAAATTTAATACAAAAAAGCAAAAGCAATTAAAATCAAATGAATAATAAATATTAAATAAACAATAAAATATTAAAATAAAAAAACTCACTTGTTAAATAATTAGAAGAATAATTAGTATATGAATAATCCAAAAAACTATACCACAAAAACTTATTCACCTTTTCATGTAATAAAAATTCGTAATTTATTAAATAAAAAAAGAACAAAATGAAAAATAAAATAAAACAGCACCGGAGATCAACTGCGGATCGACTGCTCGTAAATTAACAAGAGCGAAAAAAGAGTAAAACCAATAATTGGTAGCCTTTGGTTTATTATTTGTCAAAGGAACACGCGAAACTGTTGCATGCCGGACAAGTTTAGAGAGCTGGACAGTGGACACGCTCGCAGGAGAGGAACCCACAGTAAGTGGCCATTCCGAATGGTAGTAGGTATCGGTATGTAATATGTAATATAAAACTTGAATTCTCTCGAAATGGAAAGCAACTCACACACACACACACACACACACACACACACACACATAGAGATATATATAACATACATACAGGTATGGTAAAACAGCCTTGAGTAGGTCATATTTTAGAATCGCCTTTATTATTATTAAAGGCGAAATAAGAACAGAATCGTCCGCTCGTCCACACACCATTATTATAATCCTCGCTCTTTTCTCTCACTCTACTGATCTACACATGCATTCGAATACTACATACACCACATACAGATACATTTGTGCATAGTATATGCAATGCAGCAAATGCATAATGTTGCACTGACTGAATGGACGGGTCGGTTTGGACAGTTGGTCTGTTCGTTCTGTTCTGTTCGTTCTTTCAGCTTTAGTTCGTTGATGATGGCGAAAAAGGTGCTAAGGCGTAGTATACTATATACATATAGGTATTTATTGTACATACGCGAAACTACATGACATTTAAATAATAATAAGTATCAGGCGAAAGCCCACACACATTTTACACCCGATTTTCTCTTTTAATTCCCCCCTCGTTCGAAACGAAATGCTACTTTTCTATTTGGCCATCGTTAAATTCGACAGCAATATTTAAATATTTTAAATTGTTTACACACCACGCACAAAGTCTTTAGGAATTAATTAACTTCATTAATATACCGGAAGCCGAGGTGTTTAATTGTTGTAATTTTTTTATTGCGACCTTGATTTGCATATTTTAAAGTTGGTGAAAATTAAATTGGTTTTCATGTTTTCAAATTAAAATTCAATATAGTACAATTGAATTTTATTCAATGTCTCTTATTTTAAATCGGACATTCAATTATTTAATTCGATTTAAATAATTTATTAAATGCTAAATGAAATATTGTTATAAACTTTTAAGTCACAGGAATAATTTATCTTTAAAATGACATTGAAATTGTTGCAATAAGTTGATTACTTCAAATGTTATTGAAGTTTTTTTATTTGGTCTGTTGCCACTTGCTTGATGCAACGTTGAAGTCGCCGGTCCTCCATCTATTTTATATGGGACGCTTCGACACTAAAAGTACTTTTACAAATTTGTTTGTAAAACCTAAAATAATAGTCCGATTTTTAAACTTGTTTCACTTAATTATTGGGAATTAAATTGGCTTTCATTTTTTCAAACAATAATTCTATTGTACTATATTTTGGATTTAATATAAAACTTTTAAACATTTAAGTTTGTTTATGCAATATAATAATAGCTTAATAGCTAAATAAATTAATATTTTAAACTATTTAGTTAGAGGGATAATTTATCTTTAAAATGACACTAAAATTGTTGCAATGTGTTAATTAGTTCAAAAGTTATTACAGTTTTTATATTTTGAGGGTTATTCGCTTGACTTATCTTTCGCGTTTGACTAACGCAGAACTCCATGTATTTTAAATACGACCCTCTGATACTAGCAGTACTACCACAAATTTGTTTATAAAATCTAAACTAATAGACCGATTTTGTTCATATCTTCACTGAATCATTGTGAATTAAAATGTCTTTAATTATTGCGAACAATTTTTTAATTCAAACTTTTTTCTGATTTTATACAAGAGATTTCATTATTAAAAATCATATATTACAAGTTTCTCTTGGATTCGCCCATAAAAAATTAATTTAATTCAATTTTAATAAAGTATCCATGACTAGAAATTAGCAATTAATAACTACAGAAATAAATACTAAAATACTAAAAAAAATATTTTTTAAACGGTGTTAATGTAGTTTTTTTTTTATTATTTATTTTTATTATTTTAATTAATTAATTAATTAAGTGCGTTGCAACTTCACACCTTGGGTTTCTATATTTAAAAATAACCTTTGACTACTTTAAATTAAAAGAAAGAAAAACAGAAACAGATTTAAAATGCAAATCTTTTAAAACAGTTAAAAGCTAAAAGAAAGGCGTTATGCATAAGAGGCAAAAACGAAAGTGGACAACAGCGGAGACAGCAAGCAAAAACAACAAAAGCAACAAAATGCAATTTTGCCGTCACTTAATTAGTCGTCTACTAAAATCAGTTGACTTAATGACATTCCCCGCGACTGTGATTGATTACGTAAACGGCGCGAGTTAAGTAACCTTAGGCTTAGGAACAGGAAGTCCACCAAAGTGGCTTTTCAATAAACAAGTTTCATCCGCGCTCGCGCGTTCGCCAAAGCAAATCAACCGAATTTACTCTTCACAATAACCACAAACACACACACACAAACACACATGAACACATATTTAAAAAAAACAACAAAGAAACAAACAAACACATATAGATAGATAAGTACACAGAGCCAAACGAGTGGAACCTTAATTAACATCACAGAGACTGCACGACCGCGACAATTATTATTATATGAAAAGGGAGGGAACCCGCAAGAACAAAAAGAAAGCCAGTGTCTCGCTTGTCTGCATCGAAAGGCGAAAGAATGCTCTCTCGGCAATTACATTCAATTAATGTTCGTCGCTCATTGATATTTTACGACACTAATTGCACCAACTGATAATTAGAAATTTATTATTCAATAAAACAATTTGCTTATTGGCCGTATAATACTTATTACATAATATTGAAATCATAATTGCCATTGTTAATTGCTCATATAGCTCTCTTTGAGGTACTATACGTTATGTGTATTCGAACATAAGCAGCGGTTTCCTGGTCGATTAATTTTCCTAATTAATGCTACAATGTATTGTTTTATCGATTAAAATGCTGCACAAATTTAATCTTTTCTGTAAAGTAAACATATCTTAAGATTGTAATTTCAACTGTTATTATCTTTGAAAAGGAAATTATCAAAACTTTTTTTTTAATTGTTAAATTTTATTTTATTAATTTTAAAAAGAAAAAAAAAACCATGAAACACATTTATTGCGTGGGAGTCTAAAAATATTCTGCAAATAAAAAACAACATTTACCATAATTTCAATTCTTTGAAACGGCAACGTTTGTAGGTGTAACTAAGCTCATAAAAAAAAACAATAATAAAAACTATGCAGTCTGAATAATCAATTTTCTATGGAATTATGGAAAAAGAATGGAATAGGAATATAAACAAAAATGGACATTTTCTATTAGCAATACAGCATTAATGGCAATCATTACCGGGAAAAGACAAAGGGGACGAACATGAGAAAAGGCAAATATTCACGCGAGCGCAAACATATTTACCAATGGTATAGTATTATATGGGTAAAGCAAACAGAAAGAACGTTTTATATGGTAAGGTATGTAAATAGACGACCTTTCAATGCCAGTTGGGTCGCTTGCGACTGGTATTGTTCCGAGTGCCTAGGATTTTTGTGCTTTTCCACTCGGTATGGAAACCTCCAAACCTCCAACCAAAGACAATGTTGCATAATTTATCGCTAATTTATGTCGCGTGTAATGGATCATTATGACTCTTATGAGTTTATGCTAATTCGTCACAAAGCTAAGGCTTTCCCGCTCACATTATAGACGTTTTGTAATGATTTTCATCTGCATAAAACAACCATTTGTCTTATTTCTCGCAGACTTTTCATGGGTTGATTACGTTTTTATTGAAATTAACTAAATAATTTACGTTGGAAGTATTGTAACTTTTTCTTTTTATTAAATTTAAAATTATATTTTATTTGATTTTTATTAGTAAAGTTATAGAATTATAAGGATATTTAATAAATTGTGAAATATTAAATAACCCAACATAGACTAAGATAATTAATACGATAATTAAAAGTAATTTTAGGATTCAGTAAAAAAAATGCAATAAATAAGATATTTAAAAATTTGGTTAAATTTAATGCGATTTATTCCATGGCTATTTGATGCATAATTCAGCTTTTGATTTTTTGTCATTTACATAAAATATTCATTTGTTTTATTTCAGGGTTGATGGTTTTAAATTAAGAAATAAGTAACCATTTTTAGTTTGTTCATTGAAGATGATAATGATGTGAAGTTTGTAATGTATTCAAAAAAATATAAATGGTTTTCTGCGAATTTCTGATGAATTGTTTGTTTACGTTTCGATACTCAGCGGTTAGCCTGACATTTCGGTAATAAATGTTTGGGGCTTTGTTATAAATTGTCTTCTGATAGTGCTGATTTTCTTTCTTCTGATTTCCATAAGGCCATATTTTATCCATACAAATCTTTATTTATTTAATGTTATTTAAATTGTATGTAGTTGTTGGAATTAAAAAACATAAAGTGTTTCAATGAAAAGTTGCACCCCTTTAACCTGCAAATGATTTTTATTTAAAAAAAATTTTTTTCGGAAAACATGAAAAAACAATCTATATAATTTTATTAATTAATAAAAAATGCGATATTTGTTGCAAAAACTTTAAACAAAATGGTAAATTTATTATCAAATTTAATTATAGAATTTTTTCTATAAATTCACTTTTGGTTAAAAAAAAAACAACCTTTTAAGATCTATTTTTTTTTAAATATTTATCATTACTAATTGAACATAAATACAATTTTTTTAAATAAGCATAAAAAATAAATTCCAATTTCATGAAAAATAAATATTTATTATTTGTAATTAATTTAGCAAAAGAAATACTAAAAAAAAAAGTAGAAAACTCTTAAAATAAATCATCTAATAATGTAAAAATGGCACAAATGAAGCAATACCACCACATAGGATATGAAGAGAGAAAAAGAAATTGCAGACAAGAAATGTCAATGAAACAGGTTGGTTGCAATTGCAGAGAGTCGCAACTCGCAGTGGTGGTATAACAGAAAAATTGCGAGACATTGATTAAGCTCGTTAATTATAAATCAAATTAAATACGTCTGGATATTTTATGGTCGCAATCCGATTAAGAACAATTTTTCTTGGACACATCGTAAAGTAAGATGTTTATCTCGATACAATTAGTTTCCGTAATTGCGTTTCAGTGATCGGCGACCTTGCAGCTTTGGCTGTTTGCTTGCATTGCTTGCCAAGAGCTAAGCTTGTAGAACTGCAGCTATCCGAAAGAATGTTATAATAACAGGCCATTAATGTATGATTATGTTATTTGTTTATCTGTGTCTTTGCTCTTTTGCAACTCTCTTTCGACGATTCGATTGTAGTGCAATTCAATTATGCTTTACATGAGAAACAAGCGACCGTGCAATGCAATGCGATGCAATGCAGTGCAACAAACAATACGCGATTGATGCTAACCTTCGGCGGAAAAAGGATTGCGCATTGCACATTGCATTTGATTTGCACCAGAGTAACAACCACAAATGTTATACTGAGAAAACTGGAAACAGGAGACTCATCATTAGTGATCATACTTTTGTTTGTATTTCAATTTTTATATTTATTATTTTCAATTCATTTTTTTATTGTTAAAATTAAGTAGATTTTTTGAAATCCGAGTAGAACACTCGTTCTACGAAAAATGTTCAATTTTTTATTTTACTAAAAAAGGTTTATTCATTTTAATTATTAAAAGCGCATTTGTAAAAAAAAAACTAAAAAGAAACAAAATTAAAATAAATTTTATATTTTAAATTCAATTTTTTATTATTAAAATTAAGTAGATTTTTTTTAACTGAGTAGGACTCTTTAAAGAAAATGTCTAATTAGTTATTTTACTACAAAAAATTGATTATTCCTTTTAAATGCGCTTTATTTGGAAATAAAAACTAAAAAGTAACGAAATCAAATTGAAATTTATATTTTAAATTCATTTTTTTTTATTGTTAAAATTTAGGTAGCTTTTTTATCTGGATAGAATGCTTTAAACTTTAAAGAATAATGTGCAATTAGTTATTTTACTAAAAATATTGATTATTCATTGAAAACACCTCTTATCTGTAGAGAAAATCAAAAACTAATAAGAAACTAGATTTAAATTAAATTAAAATAAAATTGATACTTAAAATTTATTTTATTAATGTTCAAATCAAATGTTTTTTTTTAATCTGAGTAGATAGCTTTTAAGAAAAATGTCCAATTAGTTATTTTACTAAAAAAATTGATTATTCCTTTCAAATGCGTTTTATTTAAAAAAACAACCAAAAAAGAATCGAAATTAAAATAAAATTAACATTTTAAATGTTAAAATTAAGTAGTTTTTTTAAATCTGAGTATAGAGCTTTTAAGAAACATGTCTAATCAGTTACAAAAAAAAAAAGATTATTCCTTGAAAAATTATTTTATATAAGTAATAAAAAAACTAAAAAGAAATGAAATTGAAATGAAACTTTTGTATCTTGAATGAAACCCATAAATAGAAACTCTCCAAAAAGTTTTCAAAAATTGTTTTAATGCAAGTAATTATTTCGTCAATGAAGCAAAGTACGTGTAGATTAGCATTTCCTGCATTTTTCTATTTGCGTTCAGCTAAGAAAACACGACGCAGTATGAAGTAGAAGTGGCGTAAACTTCACGCTTGGAATAAGGTGCAAGGTTAGTCTGCGCGTCTAGCATTTTTCCCACTAATCATAATTACCATCCACGGCCAATGCTCATTTTCAATTATCACGATCGCACTTTTCACATTGAGCACCCATCACATGCATGCAGTAATACCTTACCTATACCTTTAAACTATACGAGTACACATAATACGTATATGAATAATATGGTATAAGAGGTGCGCGCATAATATTTCGTGGTGGCGCGATAATTAAAAACTCCACCTAACGGTGCGCTCTCAACTTTCTAATCGCGCAAGGATTTCTTGGCCATTTTAATGCGGAAATGCGTTCCCTGCATTAGATGCACTTAGCGCAGTTATTGTATTTCGCATTTTTAACGCACAGTTCCCATATAAATCACCGGCGACGAGACTCAACACTCAACTCAAAGTATCCTTGTAATTTTATACGCTCTTAGATCGCAACTAATTAATAGCGTATTCTGCACGTTTACGTTACGAATTATTGCCATTTTTCTGGATGCTTTACGATGCTTTTTGCTGCAAGCGAATCAGGGAGTGTTTGCATTTTAATTCATTTATTTACATTTCATTTTTCAAAAAAAAGGAAAAAAAACTATTTACTGAAAGATTAATATATTATTCATGTATCTGTTTAATTTATTTATTAGTGATGTCTTAATAACAAATATCATAATAAAATTAACTATTGTTTTATTTATGATTATTGTTTGGTTATTTATGATTTTTTTGTATCTTGGTGTTTTATTTTTAAAGCAATAAAATATGTTTTTTTTATTTATTTATTTTTTCCCTTTTAATGTTTTCAAGATTAAAAATAGCAGAAAATATTAAGTATTGTGTTTTGATTACAGATCTACAGATCAGGAGGGTGAAAAATTCGATTAGGGTGTTACCTAAAAATAATGATTACTGTTTTATTTTTCAATTAATATTTTGATTAAATTGCAAACTAGGCAAGGAAATATATTTTTAATTAATGGGATCCATAAAAAGTTTCTTATTGGCTCATCAATTCCATTAAAATCATTAAAAATATTTTAATTTTATTTATTTTTATCTAAGGAAAAATCAAATTCATGAAATTTTATGTATAGAAGAAATCAGGATTTTGCAAAAAAAAAAACATATTTCGACAATTAATAAAAATAAATTTCCACACTTGCTGAACAAAATTTAAATCTTATAAGAAATTTTATCTTGTAAAAGTCAACCGAAACTAAAGGAACAAAAACGTTTCTCGTAGTTTTTCATTCCTTTTTGCTTTTTATATTTATTTTTTATGTTTTTATGTGAGTGAAAATATTCGCACAAAATGCACACTATTCATAAAATAAAATATAAAAGTAAGCAAGCAAATTTTTCGCAAACTCAATTAGGATTTGTCTTGTGCAAAAGTCAAGCGAGACAAATGCAAGGAATAAAAAAAAATGTAACTTGTGTCGTGATTAAAGTGTTAAAAATATTTCAAAGAGAAACTATCACGACTTGAAATTTATTTCGAAAAGTTAAAGAATAGGAACTGCATCGCGAGCAGTGCGCTCAGTTTTAGGCTAAGTAAGTGCAAATAAGTGAGTTTCCCATCACAGAGTCAGCATCCACTCGTTCAGAAATTTCTCTCTCGCTAAGATGCGGCTCTTCTGCTTCTTCTTCTCTTCTTCCTACGTCGTGATGAAGATGTAAGCGCATCGTATTCGGCATCATCAGAGATCGCAGATGAAAGAGGAAAACTATTAAAAGCGAGTATTTATTCGGTTAACCCATAGCCTTAGTTACGTCCGTCCGTCCGTAATAATGGACCAAAGACGTCACGAGCGCCTTCGAACGTTATCATTCGGCCAGGAAACCTCAAGTCGCGCATCGAGCATCGAGAAGCGTTCGGCGCGATAAATAAATTATTATTTTCTAATTACAGCGCGATGCAGCAACAACAATGATGAGAATGAAGGAAATCGGCAAGCCATAAAAACGTCTCTTAAGTTTTAACTCTTACCGGTCGTTCTGTTCTGTGAATGTTCTTCTCTCGTAACGTTACAACAATATAAATTTCCTACAGTCTTCAGATAGACGCTGATGGTTGGAAATTTGATAATCCTGCGAAAACGAGCGGAAACACGCGTACCGTTAAGTTGCGGAAAAACGATTTACGATTATAATCGGGATAATTTATCGTTATTATATTTATTTAGCCGGAGATCGGTCTCAGCCTCAGAGCCTCAGTCCTCGGTGCGCCGAGAGGAGGGCTCACCTATTACTGAATACCGCACATCGCTCACACACTCTTTGTACCTCGAACCTTTCTCTCTCTGTTTTGCCTATTTAAAGCTCTGTCTACGGCAGCGATTATAATATTCTTCTATACTCCTATTTGCTAATGTTGAAAAATTTGTTGCTCACACCGCAGCTACGACTCTCATTGAAGGTTACCTACCAGGCAGCCACAAGACACCGACTTTAGTGGTAAAGACTGTAAAGTATAGTTAAATAGTTTAAACTTGCTACTACTTATACTTTGCGCTTTATGCGGAATGTCCTTTCTATTTCATTACATTATATATTATTCAATTTGCATAATATATGTTTATTTATATCACCTTAGAGTTAGAGTTTATGTATAGTGGATTTGAATACAGGTTTTCACCAAATGTTAACATTTGAATAAAATTCATTAAGTTTTTTTTTTTAATTTTTGCTGTCTCTTTTTCTCTCTTTCTGTTTCTTCATAAGCGAATGCAATTACTTACCTAATTTGACATTTCGCTTATACGCTATTTAATTACTACTGATTGGGTTTTAATGCGCCAAGATTGAAATTAATGTTATTATGCAATCTTTTGAATTTTGTCGTTTTTTTTCTCTCTTTCCTTTATATGAAAAATTAGTAATTCCTTTTAAAATTATTTAATTAATTGAATATTTTAACATTTTTTAAATTATCTGTTTTTTATTATTATTAATTATCAATAAAATGTTTTTTATTTTTTTATTTTTTTTAATTAATACTATTCTAGTAATAAAACATGTTTTTATATTTTCAAATTGTATTTTTCTTGAAACTTTTTTCAATAACAATAAAACTAGCAACTTTATTATAATTTTGTTTTGTTTAAAAGTTTAAAGGAATAATGACGTTATTTCATATAAAAAGTTGGATGTCGGATTAATTTGTTGAACTTAAATGACCCATAATTATTTTCAAAGATTAATCATTTTTCAGGTGCGAAAAACAAAAGTAAACTTTGACATACAATATCTTTTAAGCAAGGATTAAAAATTTAAATTTATATTTAAAATAAATGTAGAAAATTTAGTAATAATCAAGTATTAATGCAAAAAAGAATTTAATAAAATTTAAAATTTCACTTTTTTTATGGAAAAAGGAAAGAAAAAATGCTTAAAATGGAAAAAACTCAAAGTCGCCCAAACTGAACCAAACTTTCTCAACTTGTTAAACGTATTGTTGCAAACATTTTATTTATAAAAAAATTTTGTCTAGGATTAATATTTTTCTTGTAATAAAATAAAATGTGTTTTTATTTTTTCAAATAATTGTGTTTTTTGTGAAACTTTTTTCTATAACAATAATGCTAGCAATGTTATAATAATATTTTTTTGTTAAAACACTAAAGGAATGATTTTGTTATTACAAATAAAAAGTGGGATTAATTTGTTGAACTTTAGTGGCCCCTATTTAATTTCAAAGATTAATAATTTCTGAGGTGCGAAAAAGAAAAATTTGACATTCAATATCTTCTAAGCAATGATTTAAAATTTAAAATTATATTTAAAAAAATGTACAAAATTTAAAAATAATCTAATATAAATTTTAAAAAAAGTGTTTTTATTTTTTAAAATTGTGTTTATTGATAATTTTTTTTTTCAATAACAATAAAACTAGCAACGTTTTGATTATTTAAACTCCTTAGAAGTCCTTAAATTTAATATATCACACTTATATGAATTTTTAAAACCAAAGAATTCTTAAAAATAATATTTTATGGGAAAATTTTGCAATTCTTGACATTTTGCATACTTCATTTTATTACAATTGTTTATATCACTGTTGCACTACAATTATTGCAGTACATCTTTAGGCGATTTTAAAAATTAAAAAAAAAAAAAATTAAATAAAATAAAAACATATTTCATAATATTAATAATGCCCTGGAACGAAATTTAAAACATAGTAAACGTAATCAAGGATAGAAGACAACTTAATTAAAAAGTCTTAAAGCACTAAAGCACATTAAAAAAACGTTAGCCACGAATTAATTTAATTATTTTTTTTTTGCATTAATTAAGGCCACAAGCTAAATGTTAGTAACTATGACAATTATTACAGCATTATTTATTGCAAACACACAAAAACAAAATTATTTTTCGCCGAAATCCGTATACAATGAAACACCAAAATTAAAAAAAAAGCAGCCGAATAAAACTTTTTAAATGCATACAATTTTAATGTTAAGCTTACGAAACATCTATTTTCGCACGACATTTAACCACTGAACATAAAAAAAAAAAACAAGTAAACAAAGAAATGCGTTAATTTTGTTGTTAACAAAATATATTTCAGATAAACAATTGTGGGATGCGTGGGATTCGGCCATGACCAATGGGTGTATGTGTTTTTCAATACCGAATACCATATTCTTTATAACAAACAACAAATGCTTCTATGGACTGAAAAAAAAAACTAATAAAAAATAATTCGTTTGTATTGTCAAACCCACAACTAATTATAATAATAAAAAAAAACAATTAAAAAAATGCACGGAATTTAAGTTAACTAACTAAACGCATTTTTATTGATGCAAAAAAAAAACAATTGCGAAACGCGAAATTAAGTAGAACCAATTCCTTTAATAAAATCGCCGCGCATTTCGAGGAAGCTCGCGTGAATTTTCAAACGTACCGAGAAATGCAAACTTTAATTAGATGCAATTATATTTGCCGCTTGTTTTTTTATTTCCTTTTTTTTTTTTTTTTTCTACTTTGCAATATTGTATTTATATACGATACGTGTGCTGCAAATGCATTTAGCATAACAAAAGGCGAAACTTATTACTCGTTGACAATATTGCCTTTTTTGCCGCTGCCTCCATTCTTTGGGATTTGTATGGGGGCAAAGAGGCAAACGCGAAAAGACCAGGAAACTATGGCCGTCCCACACGAGCAAACCAGCATCTCATCTCATTGCGCGCCACATCAGCATAAAGGAAAAAAGTCCGTCCGACGACAATTACTTTGAGGATGCGAAATATTTATTTCCGCAATAAATTCCCAGCCGATGACTAAACTATTATAAGGTACCAAGTACCAACTATCGAAGTTACTATAAGAAAGTACTGAAGGATTGATAAAATTAGAAGCTTTACAGAGAGACAATAAAAAGTGGCTTGGCCCTTTCAAAAATATTTTTTTAATTTATAGAGAACACAATATCAGATTAAATAAAATAAATTATAAATTTAATTTTTTCTGAACTTCCGCTGTAAACGGAAATGACGACGGTTTTTTTATTGTTAAGTGGCATTTCACAGTTATCTTAATTATTTTGGATTGCTGAGACCATTTTTATTTTTTAGACTTAAAAGCAAAGTTCTCTATTATTTTTTTTTTGTTTTTTAATGCAAATAAAAACCTAATTGAAAAAAATTATCAAATTTAAGAAAAAGAAATCCATAAAAGTAAAAATAAAAATTGGATTCAAAAATACAAGTAATTTAATTAAACAGAAAGTAGTATACCATTAATTAATCTAATAAAATCTAGAAAAACAAATTGATTGGCAAATAATATTGATACTTTTCTCCTTTCATAAAAAATACTAAAGTTGAAAAACGAAGTTAAATTTAGTGAAATTTGGAGAAATTACGCAGAAAATATTTTTTTAACTTTACATTATTAAAAATCTTCACATTTCATATTTCACACCAAAAAGATTGTCTATATTTTGAAATAAGTAACATAAATGTATTTAATTGAAGACACGGACGGACATAATGCATTTTAATGCAACGTTATTGTCCTTATGGTAATACACGATAATTAATCCTCTGATTGTTTCGGCGGCCTTGCCGACGAAATTGTTTATTTAATGCATCGCGCTTTTATAGGAAGTCAAGGTTGTAATGCATACAAAAACACACACAAACACACACACAGACTCATCTCATTCCGCACCTGAATTATATCATTTACCTAGAAATGTCTTTTTTTCTGTGTGATTTTCACAGCGTTTTGTTTCCGTATTTTATATTGCATAATATCGCTTGTTTTGTTTCGCTGCTTTTTATTGCTTTCGCATTGAATCAAAAATTTTAATGGATAATATTAATAAGAATTTAATTAAGTTGATTTTATTTAAAAAAAATATTTATTTTGGTTAGAAAATTTTCGTTTCGTTTATTGAAAAAAAAATGATTTAAGATATATTTTCAATAGAAAATTGTCAAAACGTTGTTTTTTTTTATAATATAAACTTTTAAAAATAATTTTTTGATTAATATAAAAGAATATAATTTGTTTAATTTTAAGTAATAGTAATTAATAAATAATTCTATATTAAATTTTTTGTAGTAATGATTTTCCATTGAATAATATATTTGTTTTGATGCTAATTTTGAGTATAATATAATTTATTATTGCTTTATGACAAAAAAATCAATAGAAAGATTGTTAAAAATGCTTTCAACGATATTTAATTTTTATATATTTTCAAAAAACAATAATAAAAAGAAAGGATTATTAAATGAAACTAATATAAGAAATTAAATTTTCAAAACAATTTGAAATTCGAATTTTTAAATATTTTAATTTATTTAAAGCTAAAATTTTCAAATTAAAAAAAAACTTAAAAAAAATCTGAATATTAAGAATTAAAATACAAATTTCATAAAAAAAAAACAACAGCAACTAAAGTTAAATTGCAAAATATATGAATTATTTAAGCTTTTATTTGCAATTTAAAACAAATAAGAATTCTCAAAGTTTATAATTTAAAGAAATCTAAGCAAAAATAATTGAAAACCCATATAGCTCGCGTTCAATGTTAGCGAATCTAAAAATCGATGCAAATGCTAGTAACTTCATCTCAAATGGTCTTGCATCGAAAGTTGTAGGTTTCATTGAAATTTCGCAACAAAGGCAAAACCAAACACCTTGCATAATATTTCTAATAAATTAAGTCAAGAATTAGCATACATCTTGAAAATATTTCGCAACTCCTTCCATAAATTCCTCCGTAAAATACACAGACATGAAAAATAAATTTTGTTTTTTTGTTTTTCAAATATTATTTTACATTATCATTTTACTTATTTATTTTTTATACCGAGAGTATAGTGTCTAAGCAGAGAGTAGTTAGTTAGCAGTAAATCCTACCGATTCGTTTGACATGCACGTCCCTGTTGAAGGATACCCTTGGTCTGAAAGAGGCGTCGGACTTTTGGGAATCCGTTCGAGTCACATCAGGCATCCTATTCCTGAATAATCATCCTGCAAACACTGCACCTACACACTTCTGGACTTCGCATATTTTTTCTTTTATTAATTTTTTACTTTTTAATTATTATTGTTTGCAGTTTAATTCGTTAAATTTAATGCGTTTTTAGTGTGTCTAGTAGTAATTTTAAATAATTATTTATTACAATATAAATATATTTCTAGTTTAATTGTAGTAAAAGTAAAAAGTCGGTATGGAGATTAAATGCGAACGATAATCATTAGCAAATATAAGAAAGATTAGCATTGAGTTACGATTATTGAACATTGGTGTTATTTAAGCTCTTTCTTCTCTATAGTACGGATACATTATGGCTGAAATTATTGTCCATTGGTAATTTCTGGTATGAAAAGTGGCGAAATCCATTACGATGATAAAACTATAATATTAATTGCCGCATAAATTGCCGCGTCGCTTTTAATTACCCCTCGCGAGTATCGATTTCAACTGTATCCCCACGCTGCGTGCGATCAAATCCGCAATTTTACATTACTTATTTAGATAAGTGTAAATGTAATAATGGTATAAATTCGAATGCTTACGCACATTTACATGCACTTACATTCGAGTGCTCACAATAATAAAACAGATAAAGAACCATAAAAATCGTTGCGCCTCATTGCTGTACAGCTGTACAAGTAGGTACCTATAACTATTTGTAGTTTTCTTGTATACCATTTGAAGAAGCCATTCTGTTCACTGTTTTTAAGTCTATCGTACATACAATATACTCATTTGCATTTGCTTTTAATTTCTATAATTCTAAATGTAAGTGCTAAAACTGTTCTATTTGTCTGGATTTTTTTTTAAATTCATTTTTGAAATA
The DNA here is from genome assembly GCA_030556065.1 of Holobus sp. GC000080. Taxonomy (NCBI): domain Eukaryota; kingdom Metazoa; phylum Arthropoda; class Insecta; order Coleoptera; family Staphylinidae; genus Holobus; species Holobus sp. GC000080. The sequence goes on along the minus strand of JASKGO010007372.1, from coordinate 1,801 downwards.
TAAAATTCATTATTTCAAATTTCATTTTTTTTTATTACTATTTTACAAGTACACAAATGACAAAAAAATCGAATTTGGTTGCAATTTTCATAGCACACTTTCTGATTACCTTTTCTTTAAAGGTTTTTGCAGGATAAAAACAAATTTTTCACTCAAAGTCACTAATTTAGTTGAGAGAAACCCATTTTTAAGATTTTCAACTATTCATAGATTACTAAATAAGATTCGATAAAAAAATTTTAAACTTTGATTTTTTTAGCTCCTCATTACCAGCTTTGACGAATTATATCAAATTGCTAAAATTGTTTTATTGCTTTGAGCACTGACCACTATTTAAATATTAAATTGAGATGAAATTAAGAAAACTCATTAAATTTATTTACCATCGTTAATCAAAGATGTTTTTTAAGAAATATCCAAATTTCGGACAGAAGCAGCAATTCGTTTTTATTTAGTCCTTTGTAAGAAACTTTTTTTGAAAATTTAATAATACGAGTACATAGGGTACTTTGAAGAAAGTTTTTATACTATTTAACCAGACTATTCTTGTGAAATAGAAAATAATTTAAATAATTTTTAAATTAATTTATTTCTTGGTGAAGAATTGATTAGCACCTTCCTTTCTAAACCGTCTTCACAGGCCTTTCTTTTAATTAAAAAACAACTTTGAAAAACATTAATAAATAAAAAAAAAATCAATAAAAAAAAAACTAAGAATACAATTTTATAAGAGAATAACCATAAGTTTTTACATGCAGCGAATAAACGCATCAATAAATAATATAAAGTGCAATTGTCGTGCCCGCGCAAGAAGCGCATAGGTGCATTTTCGCGAAAACGAATTGACCTTAGGACAGCATCATCGAGCAGCCGAGCACCTTGCGCGCACACACACTGCATGATAAATTGTGTGCAACTGTGGAACCTGAGGAAATGTTACGTAAGATGGTCATTATGTAGTCGCGCGAGTCGAGAAAGAGCATAAAGCACGGACACAGTGCTCGGCGATCATACTTTTCATTTTAGATGTGCACCTAATAAAATGCATGTGCATGTAGCAGGTACCTGGTACGTGATGGAGGCCAGACCGTGTAAAGTGTAATATGCAAAGAGACAAAACGTTAAACGACGCAAAGCTGAAAGCTCATAGCCGTTGCAACGGCAGCGATACCTCAACTAGTGTGTGTGTGTGTGTCATTTAAGAGTAACACTATTTCATCATTTATTGCACACGTAATATTATTTATGCACGGATCGCATTATATTTGCAGTTTTGCACCGAAAGAGAGCCCGCGCGTTCGTAACGGTTAAAAGTAGCTGTACCTCTGTATAAAACACTGTTTCGTACGTCGTCTTTTCCACTAGCCATATTTCTTCTTCTTCTTCGGCTTATTGCGAGCTTGGTGCGTTCGTTCGTTCGCATTTCACACATTTCCAACGATCGACGAACGAGGCGATCGAACGCAGCAAATTCGATGATTGCTACCTTTCCAATTCGCTCACGACTTTTCTTTTCCCGTTGTCAGTATCGGTATATTTCTCCAGTTGTACACGGTGTTCCAACGGAATACAGTCTCAACACCCTCTCAATTAAAAAGTTTTAGTTATAAGTCGCCAACTTTTCAATCCCTTACACTGGTGCTCTGGCAAACTATATGGCTACCCCCGCAATTGCTTTTATTCACTACAAATAGTGAGGGAGTTATTCACAGAAAGTTTCTATATCGCTGCCTACCTGGCCAGTCCGTGATTTCTCTGGTAACGTGGATGGTGATACAGAGAAATCATAATTAGTAATAAT
>JASKGO010007371.1:0-28303 GCA_030556065.1 Holobus sp. GC000080 | reverse complement strand
AGCAGTCGCCACAGTTCGCCCCTTGATTTATCACCGCGTAAGTCGGACGGGTGTGCGTTGTCTCAGCAGTGACCGCTAAGACATAGCAGGGCATTCGATGTCTTAAGAGTGGATGCTGGAGTAGTCGGGATAGGGCGCACATGTGGGTAAGCCGCCTTGGTCTTCGTTGCATTCAGTATTCACAATTGAGATATGGGATGGATGTCTATATATGCTACTATTAATTTTTTGTATTTTTCAAATAATCCTTTCTTTCTATTTATTATTTTATTGAAAGGGATAACAACTTGGCAACATGTAAACTGTGTTAATATTGGAGATAGAGTTAAAATTGAAAAAAACTTCGCTTCTGCATTCTGCGTTTATTTTATTTTTGCCCCTTTCATAAAAATTGAAATTAGATTTCACTATTTTGTTCTATTTAAATTTAAAATGAAACTGACTTGTGACCAGCGCAATGAAAATTTACAGTTCTTACTTCAGCATAAAGTAGTAGTTCCATAACTTGGAATAAAATGCAAACATAAATTGATTCCATAATTTGAGACAGAGGGAGTAAAATTTACCAATTTTATATGGCTTAATTTTTGAAATAAAGAATGAACTTACGTTTTTTTAAATAAAAACTCCAGTTCACTATGGGTTTTTGAAATAACTGCTTTTGTCTGAATTCATTAATACCGTAATATAGTACATAAATTTACATTTATATTTGGAAAAAATGAAAATGAACAAAAAAAAAAACAACACTCTGAAGAAATAGAATTTTGATGATACCTTAATAATAAAACACATCGAAATATAAGTAAGTAAATGTATATTCGATTGAAAATATGTAAGGTTGGCACATTAAAGTTCGTATAGTAGGGCGGTTTTCCATTTCTTTCAGTAACGTTGTCGTCGAACGTCGTCAATTTTTATGGGGTCGTTACGGGTACTATTTAGAAGATACCCTCGGTCGGTCTTACGTGCATTTCGAAGGTAACTTTTGCCGGCGACGTTATCGACGCTAAGAGGGGTGGTGTTGGTAGCGCGTCTCCGCCGCCTCCAATACACGACATGTCATCCGTGCGGACCCGTAAAATACCAAATGCACTATATCTAAATTACCACACGCTTTACGGCCAAGCAATAATACTTCTTCCAACATCTACCCTTACATTTATCCCTTACTTGTTTATTATTGCTAATTAATGTAGATCACAACTATACAGTACAAAATATAAATTTTTTGTTTGTTTTTACTTTTTTCGCAAAAATAGATAGATATTATATGGAAAGTATTAGTTTATTGCCTCCAAATGTGATATGCGTATTTCGCTTTTTACGTGATGGAAAAAGTAATAAATATTATTGCATTAAGTTATGATGTGTCGTCAGAATTCTGTCTGGTTATGTTACTTTGCAGCAATTTATACAGACATCTCTAAAACTTATATGGATCACGGGGAAAAATTAGTTTTCTGTTGGCATTTTTATTGTGGTTGCCATATTTTTATGGTTATTCTGTTTTATTTGCTATATTTCTGCCTTTTTTAATGCATTTTTCTAGGATCTTTTCAAATATAGCTATTGTTTCTATTTTTTTTTCTGTTTTTTTTTATAGTATTTTTTTTAAATATTATTTTTATTATTATTTATTTGTCTTTTTTTTTTACTTAAAAGTTCAATGACCAAAGTTCTAAAAAACAAATAGAAAAATAAATTTAACATCTTGGTTGTGCTGCGATGCTGCGAACAATGAAAAAGACAGTACAGAACAAATGAAAAATAGAAATGATCGTGTGACTGGCCAGAAGCCCTAAAAGGTGCCATAAATTCTGCCGTAGTACACAGCCAGCAGCAAGACTAATCTATATATCTTAACTTATATGGCTTAGTACCATTGATCTGTATATATTGGCAGCAACAATGATACTGATACCATAAATAATTCAGAGCAAAAGTGTGCACCCTATTTTCCGTTATTTCCTTGTCACGAGACGGGTTAGTTTCTAATTAAGTTTCTCGCAGGAGAGACGCACAATCCCTCACTCACTGCGTTCCGCCGAGGAGAAACGTGAGTGGTAATTAAGAGTGAGCAAAAATCTCGGCATTTCGCAGGGACCGATGCAACTAATTATACTTAACTTATGACGTACACAACGCACCGGGGGCGGCGGCGCAACGAAAAGACGTGTACACGTATAGAAGGACGAGCGAAAAAAGGGTCAACAAATATATTTCATTATTTAGCAACTTTTTGCTTAATTTTCTTTGTTTGCTCTCGCTCCGCTCATGTGTTAATAATAATTAAAACTTAAATCTACTATTCCGCTGAGCTGTCTTGTTGTTCGTTGTAATTCGTATAGTGCGAGATATTTATATACGTGGGGATATGCCGGTGCATACGGAATTATTTGAAAATGAGCAAAGTTGTCGCTTAGAATAGCGTTGTAAATTAATTATTTTCGCTTGCGTCTTCTCTGCCAGTCGTTAATAACTGAAAAGTGCAATTAAAATATAAGTGGTAGTTGAATTTGTTGGAATTTAGATTGATCGATTTTATATGAGTTGTAAAAGTTAAAACACGTATTACTTATTAATTGCGTAATGAATAATTAGTTTTTCATTCAAGATTTAATTAAATATAGTTGATATATTTAACTGTTGGTGTAATTATTACTTCCCTGTCCCTAAATATGGTTTATTTTGTCTTAAACTTCAATAAAAATTTTTGATACTTACAAAAATTAATGCAAAATTTAAAATTTTCGATCAAATTTAATATTTTTTTACATGACAATTTTACGTTTATAATTTTCGTAAAATAGGGATTTTGATGCAGCCTCGTTAATATAGCATCGCGACTCGGTTTTTTCCTAACATTATGCAGAAATAAGAACAGTAAAATTTCATTGCACTGGTCATAAATCAATTTCTTGGTTTTTTGGGTCTAATCTAAAATATACACCACAATTTTGGTTAATTGTATCTTTCATATTGTTTTCTTAACGAGTGTGATTTTGATATTATGTTTTATAGCTCTTTCTTTTAAATTGATTATGACAAACTGTAAATATTTGTTTTGAGAACAGACTACAACTTAACTTATCAGATATAGCAATATTTTTCAAAATACAATGATTAAAACCCTTTACTTAATTTATCTTCGTTAATCAAAGATTTTTTAAGAAATGTATATCACAATTTGTGACAATGGGAGTACCTTTTTAGCTTTTACAATTTTTCAAATGCTTAAATTTTTAGTAACATTAACATAATAGTCCTTTTACAAAGTCCCTTTTACAAAAAAGGACAATTAAAAAAAATAATAATTGAATAACAATAAATACAACGGAATTTAGCATGAATTCACTTCAAAAAACAAAATCATAATTAATTCATTGATTACTTGCAAATAACTCCCTGAATGGAAAATAATTTAACTATTTTTCGTTTCAAATGTAAAAAAAATTAATTAAAATAGAAATTAATTGAATGCCATTATCTCGACATCAATAAAAAGCAAAGAAAGAGAAACCGCCAACCGTGCTAACCATAAACAAATCAATCATTCGTAAGCAGCGGAGCATAATTAAACAGAAAGCATTATTGAAACAACATTAAGGAAAGGGGTGCGCAAAGGTACGTTACGTTAATTACAAAATGATTTGCCGACGATGAGTAACTTCCGTTATTTGCATGCCTGACCGGTAATTATCACTAAGGAAATTGAACTGTCTAAGTGAATCACACCCCTTTCCCAATTATAATTATGCAGAATATATTTTATTAGAGAGTCGCCCAGTTGGGGCGTTAAATATTAAGCAAATCACTCACCTCGCCCCTCACTGGCACAAATTATCAATATAGCGATAGAATATAAGGCACTGAACTTGGTGATTCCATAGTAACGCTGTAAAGCGAGCAGCTTTCATAAAAGCAAACAGTCGGACACAAAGCGGCAATGGCCCTGTGTTGCGGTTCACTGTGCACACTTTTACTGATGGTCAATCCTTCGGCAGGACGATTTGCAGAGAAGTGGGCGCATTTGTTCGACCAGACGGCACGGATCGGGAAATTGTTCTATTTGCATATTTGCACACCGTGGGCGATCTCGCTGATATTTTTTCCCCTCGCAGAACATGCGGGGGCGGTCATTTGAACCGCCGCCCGCCGCCGGATGCCCGAGATTTAATTTCTCCAGAGAACACACACACAGCAGCCAGCGCACGGATCGATTGCTTGTTAAGAGTGTCATAGAGTTGTAAGTTATTAAAAGTTACAGCGACCCGACTGAAGGATGGACGTGTTAGGATGCCAGACAGGCTATCAATCATGATCCTGAAGGATGTTACCTAATCAAGTGTAGAGAGGTTTATCTCCGGAAACACGAGATGCAAGGGAGATGCATCACCTATATGTGCCAGTTGTTGCGTGTAATTAGTCCGATGTATCATTATGTATTATGTTAGTTGAAATTTTATTCTTCTGGGGGCAGCGGCAGACATTTGCAAATGGCCTCGTGCTTTTCAGTTGCGCTTCTGATATTGCTGCCGCTGTGGGAGGCGGCGGATGCGTAGGCGCGAAATATAAATAAGTTATAAGCAATAATAAAATTATCCAATTTGCATTTCGTGCATTGCGATATTGCATTGTTTAATAGTAATGCAATTTTCGGTTGCGTTTGCCTCGGCTAATTAAAACTTGAAAACATAAAATTACCGGGTTAAACATTCACACAATAGTCCGGGGTTTGCAATCTACAAATTCATTTTCGTTGGCGTTATATTGTTCCAGCATTTGTTACATTGATTTTTGTGAATAAAGTACAAAATTCTGTTTTTATTAAAACTTTTTTTGTTGTCTTTAAATATAAATGTGAAAAAAAAAATCAATTTTATTTTTAACAAAATCCGTATAATATCTTGCTTAAAATATTTTTTATTTGTTAAACTTTACTGTATTTTTTATTTAATATAGAGTAATATTTTAATTCGCAATTTTTTAACAATAAAAAAAATAAAGAGAGACAAAAAAGCAGTTAAAATGCCATTTTACTATACTAATAAATTAAATTATTATCAAAAATGAAAAAAGGTTATCAAATATTTTTTAAATCCCTTTGAAAAGGGTTTTTGCGGTCTTTTGGGTATTATTTTTTTTATTGGAAAATCGCTGTAAAAATAGAATATAAAAGCTTCTATTATTAGCAACAAAGTGAAACAGAGCTCCAAAAGTTCATTGGTTAAAAAAGTATAAATTAATTAAAAGCAAAATTTTTTGAAATTTATTTGATCAATTAATAAAAAAATATTAAATATTTTTAATCTTGAAAACTAATCAATAATGAAATAATTGAATTTTGATTACAGTTATTAAATATTTAAAGCGCAATTACCAAAATAATTACCTTAATGGTTTCCTCTTTAAAAATTTTAACATTTACCAAAATTATACTCTATTATAATAAACCAACAAATATCAAAACCGATAATGACAGTTTTGGTTACGGAAAAATTGCATTCGAAAAATTGGATTGGAAAACAGAGGCGACATTCAAAAATTTAATGAACATTTGTAATGAATGCATTGCACGTCCTCGCTGGCCGTACGATTTTTTTAACCCTTTATTGAGTATAGTGGTGATTTGCAGATTTCGTATTCGTATGGTCATGGGGAATTTTATTCCGCTTGTCGATTCGTACTAATCATGTGAGCATTTAAAACATTTAGGCGTGGAAATAGTAGGCGGCCGACATGAGAACGCACTTAAATTCGTTCGTTTGTTTCGAGCAGTGCGGTGAAAAACGGTCACCGGACCCCCGAATTTAATATTTCAAGCGACATGTCTGCGCGCACAAGGACCAAGGCATGTTTGTTAATAATGTATGAGCTCTGCGAATGAGTTGTCCATCCGAACTCTTATTATTTACAAAGGCCGATATTATAGCTAATAATACCGGCCCTTATTGTATTTATTACATTTGCTGTTGACTTTTCCTCTTTCTTTTTTATTTATTTTACGATTCCGATCACTCAAATGTTTTCATTAAGTTACTTAGTCCCTTTAAAGTAATTGCAGTTTGTTTTTATTCTTTGCTTGTTTTACCATAAAACATTTTAAAATATTACATAAAGCTAAATATATATTAAAAAATGATTAGAAAACCGTAGGAAAACTAAAAAATGCAAACAGAAACCGAAAATGTTTTCATTAAGTTACTTTACTTTGTCACTTTAAAGTAATTGCAGTTTGATTTTATTCTTTGCTTTTGTTATAAAACATTTCAAAATATTACATAAAACTAAATATATATAAAAAAATAATTAGAAAACTGGAGGAAAATTAAAAAATGCAAACAAAATGAACAATGTAGCGAATTTTATGTAAAATAGTAAGGAGAAGCAGATAACTAGTTCAATGCATAATATACAATGGATTAATAAATCTTTGTTAACTGCTACAAAACAGTTTTGTTTTATCAAAGAACAACATACATCAATCATTTTGATTGGGCCGTCATTACCATACGCATCTGCACTATATCATATCGCATTTCATCCTTACGGAACATCATTTATTTATTAGATTCCGTACATTCTATAAGGAGAAGATAGTTCATTAATATTAAATCCGGCTCGTTTTTCTCCGTGTCTCACGCAAATTCAAAATTCATAATAGCGTTTTAATGCATGCATTGCGCCAACGCATTTCTTCGCAACACCATACGTACAGAAATAGGTCCTTTGGAGAAGTAACCTGCGCCCCATTCTATGGTACATATAGTTGAAGGATTCGCAAATGCAATATAATGCCGACAATAACACTTGAGTGTATTGCCAATGTTTGTCGCAACAATCTATTTATTTCTCTCCGGGAACTCGAAACTAAGGAATGCATTATTAAGAGGATGCTGGAGGCAAACACACATACACTCATAGAACAAATCGGAACGATTGTTGTTTTGATTGCAATAAGGGTTTGTTTTAGTCGAGTGGACCTCTTGAAGAGATCCAACGGGGTGGGTCACGCCGCGTCGGAATGTTTAAATTCCCCATCCGGGCGCGCTCTCGCCACTTTCTCTCTTCCGCGCGCGCTCAGCGAGCTCCGGCGAAGTGAAGAGGATGAACCAATTTTCCCGACTCTTCACGTCACGTTGGCAAATAATTCGTTCCTTGCACAATGAATGTTAATTAAGTTTGATTGGAGAGACAAATGTCATGTGGAAAGAGTTTGCAGATGTTTCAGGGGCGGTGTTTTTTTTTTTGTTTTTGGGAAAACTTTTGATTTACTGAGTTTTGAAGGGGTTTTTACAATTTTATCTTGGAAAAAACTAATTGCTAAATGATTTATTTAAATTTTAAACCGAATTTTCGTATCAAGAGTTACAATGAATAAATGTGCCAAGCTCTAAATTTGTAATTTAGTTTTCTATAAACTTTCAAAGAATAAATTATTTTAAAAGTCATTGGAAACATTTTATTTGCATTTTAAAATATCATTATTTGAAATGTCTTCCCAAAGACGCTGCAAAATTTGCGCAACTAATAATAATTAAATAGTATGACAACAAATTTTGGCAATAACTATTAAAAAGAATTGTTTAATTGCCGTTAAAATGAAAAAAAAATCTGATTTTTTCTCAGGACACAATTTAAAAAAAAAAAAAAAAAAAAAAAAAATCGGAAATGGGTAATAATAATAATAAAAATCAAAATATGAAGAGAAAATAGAGATTTCCCAAATAAAATAGTAAAAAAGTTAACAACTACTTCCGGTTTAACTAAAAGTGGCCAAATAGAGGATTGAAAATAAATATAATATCAAAAACAAAAATGGTTCTAGTATCTAGTATATTACTTTTTCTCAATAAAAGTATTCGTCAATCTATAAAAGTAAAAATAAAAAACCGTCGGTATACAAAAAACAAAAGCAACAACTTTTTGCAAAATAGAAAAAAACGAATTAGTCGAAAAAAGTTGCACTGAAATAATTTCCAATCAGAAAAGCGAATCAAGTTTGATTGCAAAGACAAATGTCAAAATGGAAGAGTGCCGTTTCCGGTCACTACATATACATTCGAACCTACGGGGTAGTTTTCGAAAGTGTAAGCCGAGCAATTTATCAATAGGTATTCGTTTGGAGTTCAGGAATGTATAGGTATGGCTGAAGGGCACACATGTGTAGTAGAGAGTGTATAAGTAGAGGGTAAAAGTGGTGGGCAAATGCGTGGTGTGGTTGTGTGTTTGTGCCATCGTCGTTCGTTCGAAAGGGTGTCGGTAATCCTGGCGCGTGAGTTGGTTCCGTGGGGAGACGGCTAGCTAAGAGGATTCGCCTGCCTCCAAGAACACAAGCCTACAGATTTATGTCACTATGGAGCTTTATAGCTTCGTTTTGATGCGTCCCAGACATGACGACTCTTAGTCATTATTATCTTTCCTAAATAGAAACATACGAGTTCGCTGCAAAGGACAAACCTCAAATGGCAAATTTGAAAAGAGAAACAGGATTTACGCGTTTTACGGCCAATTTTTTTTTCTTCTTCGCGCTTCAATTACTTTTTCGCTTTGATTTTTTGATTTTGATATTAATTTTTTTTCTTTAAAATTTACTTTCAAATAATTAAAAAAAAAGATTTATGAAATTTAAAAAAATTCAGTAGTTTTAAAACAAATTCAAAAATTAAATTTTAGTTAGGTATCTTAAAAAATTATTAATCTAACAAACAAAAACAAAAAAAGATAATGAAATAAAATTATTCGCTAAATTACAGTTTATTACCGCAACAACCATAAAAACTAATGAAATAAACATTGACGAAAGCTTTGCAAAGCAAAAAAAAAAAGCGCGCCACCCACTTTGATAAAAACTAAGCAAAAAAAAGCTAGAGGTGAAAATGGGTTAGATAAACAGGCAAGCGCAAGGCTTTTTAAGCAAAAATGTGAAATAATAAACAAGCCTTTCTTTGCTAATGTAATAATTTTACTAGCAGCGGTTATTTTAAAGGCACTCCGCGTGTCGCGTGTTGTAACTGTATTTACCCTTGACAGAACATCTATCAGAGCTGCCGTGCCCGTACGGGGTTGCACCGAGTCGCCGCTAATTGTGTTTTATGACGATACACCCACCAATTTTTATACGCCATAATCAAAAACAAGGATATGCCACTACTGGAGCCGGAATTTCGCTAATCAACACGACAAAACACATAAACTCACTTCCACAACTATATCTGTCGACGTCTGCCGTATACAAAACGCACAAAACACGCAATATAATTAGTGAACGCGTGTAGGAAACAAAAGACGAATTATGTGTCCTTACAAGTCCCTGCAGAAGCTCCGGCGATACATTTCGTTTTTGTTTTTGCCCTGCACAAAAGTGAACAAAAGCCATCCAGAAGCGGCGCTTATCAATTTTATTACCCAATGTCCTCATAAATTAAACAAGGACAAGTTGGCGCATAATTTTTATGCGACTGCTATTCGAAATTTATAAACGGACAACAATAATTTGCAAATACACGAATTGTTTGTTCTTTATTTATTCTTCTTTCATATTATAATCATCATCTCTAATTAAATCGCGGTTAATAAATGACACAAACACACGTCATTGTATTGTAATGGAGGACATATATTTTTTTTTGCTTTGTAGTAAGTAGTTGTACTAATATTATACAATAATATTAGAGAGATATTTTACATGTACATTCATATAATAATATAGAGATTAATAATTAATAATCGAGTTGTCAATAAATATATATAGATCTATATATATGTAATATTTATAATAAACATGATATAACATGGTCGTAGAAGCTAATGGCAATAATAATAATAATCATAATCATAATATATAATCAATACACAATCATGATTTTGTAATAGCAATGATATATTAATGATGATGACATTGAAGCTAAACATAAAGTGGTTTTTCTTCTAATTAAACTTCGATACAGACTGTTAGTACGAATATTCACTATACTTTATCATTTATATACAAACTGACAAGGCAAAGACGTAATGATTGTAGTTTTTAGTTAATTATATTTTACTCTAAATTATATTAATATATTAAATATTAATGAGATAATTCACTTGTATATTTTTCTTATGCGTGTAATTTATATGAAACGCAAGTATTTACAATTCATTAATGAAATGAAGTGAAAATTTCCTAAAGTAAATATTCCTTTATTTATTGAAAACAGGTTTCGTTTTTGGTTTTTCGGTAATCAATCACACACTGTTGAAAAACTGAAAAAGTAAACTGTTCGGGGGGCACTTAAAATAAGCCGTAATTTTGGTTTGTATTTGTCGCGTAAATCGATTTTATAAGTTTTTTAATTAGAGTTTTCATTACCGCTTTTAATGTCGCTTGCTAATGGGTGTGTTTTGATACGAAAACGAAATTCGATTGTTTTCCCTCGAAATATTATTTCGAATTACCCTAGAAATCGACGAAAAGGAACGTGTAATGGCAATTAATTATAAAATGACATTTATCTAGTTTTCTTTTTCTCTAAAATTTAAGTTTGTATTTTATTTCTAATTCATTTATTAAATAGTATGTATTTAGGCAACAAATATGATTTTATTGTAAATTACAATTTTGGTCTTATATATTACGCATTGTTTTAATCAACCTTTTAATTTTCCTCTTAGTTTTCGCTATATATTTCATACTTTTTTATAAATAGCATATAGTAACACCATTTTTTAAATATTCATTGATACATTATACTTACGGTTTTCCTTATAAAAATTAACGAAACAAACATTTTTCAGCGTCGAAAATGTTTTAAAACATTTAAAACTACGTTGACTTTTTTTCTTCCAAGAATAATAAACCTGTTTTATAATTTCTTGAAACAAAACATTTGAGAATCATAAGCAAAAGTTCATCATGATATGTCGAATTGGTTTCTTTGTCACTTTTTTTTTGTCTCATTTTCCAACTTGTTTTCCAAATCTTTAGGTATAATTTGCACTAATCTACCTATTTATTTACAAGGAAGAATGCTGTACTAAACTTTTGTTGTTGTTGCAGTTATTTACACGGAATTAACAAAGTGTACCGTAAAGAATTTCCATATTATAGCATTGGCAGAATCCCTTCACCGAAAAATGTCTTAACAGTTACCTACCGTTTACAAATAGTACGTGATTCCTTTAGTTAGAGATTATCAAAAAAGCGGCATTTTAATAGGGCTCGTTCCTGATTTTCGGCGAGAGACGCGTGTGCTGCTTCCAGTCGTCCGTCGAGAGCGGCGCGACAGCCGCGAGCGGGGGCGGCGAAGTGCCCGGCTGACTGGCCGGCGTGCTGACAATACTGAGGGCGTGCATGATGCACGTCTTGGCCGCAGTCGCATCCACGTCCATCAAATCTTCCAGCTCCTTATCGGCCCTGGAATGTGCCGAATCCGGTGTTCCGGTATCGCGACCATTCTCGATCGAGTCGTTGTCGTGGCCGTTCTCTTCTTCGCCGTCCAATGCAGCCTCGTTTTTGTCCTGCAACAATAACAAAAAATAAAGTGGATTTTCCATTAATCGATCTAAATGACGTGGAGTTTTTTTTTCGAGCCGAAATTATACGCTGCAGGGGCAATACGTATATATTTATCATTCGAAGGCGTTTTTACACCGTTTGTGCGCTTCAATGGAAGAGTGGAGTCCTTTGATCACTGTATGCATTGGTCCTTTTGAGAGTAGGAGATGCGTGACGACCGCCGCTCTATTTGCAGATTAGTTCCTGATAGCGAGGCCCAGATGGAAGAAGTACAGCTCAAGTTATCCGAGTGGCAATTTCCTCTTTTTGTTTTTAAGCGGTTATGTAAATACGCCTTTATTTCCGTTGTAGGACTTGTTTAGATTTGGGGCTTTGTTGCGGCAATTGAAAGGACGAAGACGGTCGACGATAAGTTCATGATTTATATACAGTGTGTCCTAAATTACACTCGTTTCTAATTTATAAGCTAAAAGCTTCGAAATTGTTTGTATGGTAGTACTTTACAATATTTCTTTTTGAATTATGTAGTTTATCCTTGATGGAATCAGATTTTCTTTAATAATTTATCGAAAAAACAGTTCTGTACAAAGCAGAACATAATGACCAACACTGTGACTAAATAATAAAATACGCTTTTGAAATACTTCTATTTTTAATTCTTCTTTAAACAGAAATATAGTCGATTAAATAAAAAAATATATATATTAGATAACAAACAAGTTGCAGAATAAATAAAACGTATAAAATAAAACGAAAAAGAAAAATAGTAGATTCAGCAGTAATTTTTCAACACTCAGTATACAAAGAAAGCGTGGTCGTTTTTAAAAGCAGAAGCTGAAAACGCAAGTCGAGTCCTTCCGCCCCTCGCGCGACGAACATGCAGCTGACAGCTTTAAGGACGAACAATAATAACATTTCTCGCGAGCGCGCGCTTTCATTATTCGCATTTGTAATAATATTGCTCCAAGATGTTTATTTAAATTAGCTAAACGATGTCGCTTTCTTTATTTTGCACTTTTATCGCCGCGGCAGCGACGAAAAGCCGGAGCTAATTTTTCAAAGGAGCAAAATTTAATCCCAAGCCAAAAAAGGCGCACTCCGAACGAACGGCAGAAGAATTAATAGCAACCAACAGCTATAAATGCACGAGTTTTCTCGAATTCTCCCAACAACTGAACAACACTACGCCGGTCTCATGTTTCGTGTGAGTTTTAATTGAAAAATGGATTTCCTTTAACTTCCGGAAGTATCATTTAACCCGGTCCGGAAGTCGGATATCAATGTGAAGGCCATTATTGCACAATACGTGTTATATGTATTATTATATTGCAAGATCGAAAGAGTTCGCACGCGATCGCATTAAATATATTTCCCACCAGTTTTATATTATTAGTTGACCGTAGTGAACGAAGAAGAAAATAAAAGCGAACGATGCTGTTCGCGGGGTAATAAATTAGAAAGGAGTGTGGAACTAATCATTAGGGGTGCGCCATATGTGTAATCCTGCCGGTCATTATGTATCCACAATCATATAAATGTCTTTATCTTTTTTTTATTTTAGCTTTCGCTTTTTCACCCTGTAATTTGTTAATGGATATTTTAAGAAATTTTTTATGCTTGTTTTTCTTACAATTTCCCAGGCAAGGGATTTGTTTTAAGTACAGACTTTCTACTGGGTGTAAATTAAAATTTAATTAATTGTTTTTTGTTTGTTTATTAATTAATGTTTTGCTTTTATGATGGTTAATCTAAAGTAAATGTTTTTTTTTTAGGAAAAATAATGCCGGTAAAGAATGCTTCGAGAAATCCTTCATTGTTTGTCAAGTTGGAAATTCTAGGATATTTTAATAAACTGCAACCTTTTTTAATGCAATTTATAAGTTAGAAACACCCAATATAAATATTTAAATTAAAATAATTAAATTATTAATAATTAAAAGGAAATTGTCACAAAGAATTGTGAAAAAAGAACAAAAAGATAGTTTGATAATGGTGCCCGCTCTGGTATTTTGATATAAAAATCCTTGGCATTTGAGAGACTAAGTAGGTGGAAAACAATAAACATTACAATTCAATGGAACAATATAAATTTAGTGTCGAAGAAACTGCATACAAAGGAATGAGAACACAATGCAATGGTACTCTGCGAATTGCTTCCGGATAATCTCATCGAGTGGTGTTATCATTTGCATTCGGCGGCACACTGCGTTTGGAAAATACACCGATGCAAGCAACAACAACAATTGCTCCGTCAATATCAGCAATAACTGGTGCGGGAGAATGGCGTCGGGACGCGCTGCCATCTAATAAGACGACGCAAAACAACGAGTGCGGCAACGTTTTAGGCATTCAGGTTAATTAAATAATAAAACTTGCCATCAATTAATTTATTTCCTTTCGCGTAGACGATCTCTCCGGGGACCTATAGATAAATTCCCAATGTCTTAATCAATTTCCTCGGAATCGGTAATTGACACGACCGGCCCACTGGCACCACCAGCGGCAGTCTAGCTGGGCCACTATACACACCAGTGACAACCCTTAGATTAAACTCGTGTGCGTGTCTCTTTCTGTGGGGTGTGCTAAATTGACAAACGCGCCGGCATCACGTCATTGTTAATTTTAGTTTTACAGCACAAGGACTGAGGTTTATTAAACAAGCCCTTTTTCACAAAAGACCCGCTTGGATTTTTCCCATCCCTTTTTGTTGAAGATGAGAAATGGAATTTATTAAATTTTTGATCAAAATCTTTCGAAATTAAATTGCTTTTATCTTTTGTGATTGATTTCTCAACAAAATTGTCTTTCCAACTCTCTCTATAAATGTTTCTACAAATGAAGATAATGTTTGTGTCTATAAAGTGGACTTTTATAATAAAAGTTAATTATTTCAGTAAAGAAAATATAGAATTAAATAATGAAATTGGAAATGTGAAGGCGCCGTAAATAAAATATTGTTAACATTGATATTACACTATAAAGTTAATAAAAATACTACTGGACAAAAAATCAATAAGTAATTGTTAAAAAAGAAGTACCTATCAAAAAATAATATTCTGACAAACTTTTAAAGTTTTGTGGAAAATATTAAAAGTAAATATTTGTAAAGATTGCTCTAAAATCAACAAGGACCAAAATCCTGAATCGATTCGTTCAATTATGAGGCAAACTGAAAGCCAATTCGATGATGATGATGTTTGAAGAGCAAAATAATTTCGGCGTTGTAAACATTAGCAACTTGAACGGGAGCCACTCGTTCGACTACTATTCATCGTCGCCTCCATATCTGCACACATTTCAACTACACATACGGGGGCGCACACACAGGTGAAAAGCCGTGGAGAGGTACAGGATACACACAGAGAGTAGGAGTGCAAATGAAGTGACACGCGCGGAAAATGGAATGGAAGTGTTTTTGAATTATAGAGGAGAATCGACACGTCGTGGCTTTTAACGGTATTATATGCTATATGATAGTAGATAGTACGTGATGTACATTATTCAGAGATAGCTTTTGAAAATTTAAACACCAGCAGCTTTTATTTAGTGTGTATAGTATATACTCGTACATGCTTTTAATGGATTCGTTTAAAATAATTTCGCTGTTCGTCGATCAAATCAATCATAAATCAGTATAGACTTATTATTCTATCAACTATCAAAATCCTAGTGATGTTGGTTACAAGGACAAACGCATGGATAATAGGTGTCCGTCCAGCGTGGTTGAATCATTCGCAACTGTTTAACTTTCTGGTCGATCATGTGGTCGTAACGCGTCTTAAATGAAGAGCTAGTGCTTGGTGTCTGTAGATCGATAGATTCCGGCAACTTGTTTTTGAAAATCGTCTTAATGTCGTTAAAGACATTGTCCACTAAGTCGTTCGAAGTCGTAATTATGGATTCAGATTCTGCACTTCCCCTTGAAAATTTTGAGGAGTTATGATTTTGTGTTTGAACAACATCACCTAGGATTTTGTTTAAAATTCTAGCACCTGCAGTGGTCGCTCTAAAAGAAGTGTTGCTGGAAGTGCAGCAATTCAAAGACGGCATTGAACTTTTTATTAATTTGCAAATTTCCAATCGTTTGTCGTAGTATTCCTGGCGGCTTCTCCAAAATAGCTTAAGTTGCTCATACTTATCTTTCCAGCACTTCACCAAATCTTGTTGGTCCTTCTTTTCGGAAGTTACCAAATGATTTTCTTCGGAAAAGCTCTGCTTGGTTAGACGTCTCAATTTATTGTGGCAGTAGTCTTTCAAAGAAAAACCGGGTGGATCAGATATTCGAGGTTTGCATATTTCGGGCCACAAATTTGATTTTACAGGCAACTTAGAAACACTTTTGATGGGCACTGTATACCTATCAGTAGAAACATCTTTCGAAATTGGATTATTTTGTTTCATCTTAAGCCTTAGTTGTCTGGCCAATAAAATGTCCACAACATATGGAATATCTAGATGCTGTTTGTTTATAGTCATTTTTCCCTTCAATATGAAATCTGTTTTATTTTTAAAATGATTTATAACTTCTTTTTCCATTTGGTTAAGCTGGTCCAGCATCTCACCAAAATTGCAAGTTTGCTTACATTGGAAGCCAACATCGTCCAATATTTCAAGGTCTCTTCTTCTCGATTGAATGTACGATAAACAAAAGATCAATTGGTTATTTATTTCCTTGCAATTCACTGCTTTATCATACAAGTAATTCAACCGAGTAGTGTCTCTGGTTTTAAAGTCTCTCTCCTCTTTTAAAAATTGAGCCTTTCCTTTTTGGCTCAGAGAACTATAGTATTCTATTTTGAGTTTTTTTATGTTTTGGAGTTGTTGGAACAAATCGATGTAAGAAATTGATTCGCATTTTTGTTGTTGCTGCTTAATTCGCTTAGGAAACATTAGTTTTTTGGAAGTGGAAGCTTTGGAAACAGCCGTTGATTGCTTTTTAAATAAACTTTCATTTTCATTAGTTTCCAATTTTTTGGTAATTTTTTTCTGCCGACTCTGTTGTTTTTGACGCATTTTGAGCAACTTTAAACTGAATTTTTTTACGTCGTCTTTCAAATATCCCGTCATCTTCAATAAAAGCAGATCATTAATAATATGAATTGCCAAAAATAAGTGGGTGTTTTGGAAAATTCCAGATTCGCATTTCCCCATTACATCAATCGTATTATTTCTGAAGAAGTTTAGAGTTGGTGAAACAACTTTCCTGTAGATTCCTTTTGTTAACCTTGTTCCGAAATTTTTAATGTTTTGCAGTAAATTTTTTTCGGTGTTCTTTAAAGTATTCATCAGTGTAGGCCCCTTTTTTAATTCACTAAAAAGCGCTGGACATTCTGATGGACGCAAAGGACAAACACCATTCATTTCTATTGATTCTTTAGTTTTGTACCTATCCATTGTGACCGGTCCAAACACCTCAACAGATACTTTCCCAACGTTTCCGGCAGCTTTATTATATTTAGCCTTGCTTTGTTCAGCACTTAAAGCACTAAGCCGTTTTTTCGGCAATTCATTAATGCCACTCTTGCGTTGTTCCAGTACTTTCAGGTATTTTTCAAACGTCGCATCGTATTTGTGGACATCATAATCCGGCAGCGGTTTCAGTTGATTGCTCTGGACCCGTGCACTTCGCACCAAGCTGTTAATATTCCTCGCTTCCATGGCACCGTAATGCATCATTTTCGGAAAAGCAGCAATCAGGAAGCCCATACTTAGCATGAACAGGAAGGCCAGCATCAGCAGGAAGATCGATTTTGCATTGGCGGTGCAAATCGGTCGACGTCTTTTATCATGCCGGAAGTCGCGTTCCCACTGATCGAACACATCGCGCGGCACGATCTGCCTCTGCTTTTTGTAGTCAGTACTGGAGAGAGTCGTAGTTTCGGTGTTGCAGGGCACTAACGACAAGTTGCTGGCGTTCTCTTTCGGCAAGTCCAGCAGCGAACTCTCCGAATCGTTCGGCGTCAAAACAAACCTGTCCAGACATTTGTCATCGTCTCCCTGTACCTGCACATAATCCATGTCTTTGGACTGATGATGAAGTTGCTCGCGAACCGCCGCCGACGAAGCTTTCCCCGCACCAACATCGAGCAACGTCTCCGATTCCAAGACACTCCATGATGACTTGGAGCTTACATCGGATTCGCTGGTCTCGCTTCTGAAAACCGACATCGGGAATCTCGGTTCTTTCGATTTCTTTCTTCTTCAGATAAATCCACTGCGGATTTCGATACGATAATTTACATTTGCATTCGATTAGAAATCCGTATACTGATTTGACACACGACTCTCACTTGAAATTTTCTGTTGTTCGGCTGTTCCGTTGTAGTTTTCCATGGTGACACTGATTTTTTCTTTTACATTTTTTTTTCATATAATTGATTTTTCAAGAAATTTCAAAAAATCGTATATCAAAAGTAAAAATTTTAATCCATAAAGTAATAATTGTATATATTTTGAAGACAATCCGATGTGAATGCGCCAGGAAACAGGTAAAAACTGCCATAAACATCGAAAAAGAAAGAAAGGAAAAAAAAAACTGACCTTGTCTGGTGTGCTATTATCTCTTGGTGAAATAGGAGGCGAACAGGACTGTTCCATGGATGGCACCCCCAGTTCGTAAATATTCAGCATATGGGCAGCTTGGGCGTGCACCATAAGATCCCAGGCATTCTGGAAGGCATCCTTGCATTGAACACAGAGCAACGACGCTGAAGAGTTATCGTCTGTTGGTGATTCTGCACGAGAGCGAGAAATAAAACAACGTGAGATAAAATGTAGCAACGGAGTCAGTATATAATAACCGGGGAAAATTTATAATAAATTACAAGTTAATTATAATTCTGCAGCTTAAATATGATTGGAATTTAAAGGAAACTTTGTCAGACTCAGGTGGTTGGATTTAATACTACGAGAGGGGCGAGGGGAGGGTGGACATATTATAACTTACTGTTTTTGCCTAAATTATCACATTTACAGGTGAAGCGAAGCTTGCAGTAGCTCTTTTTATGGTCGAGAAGTTCATGAAGATCGGTGAACATTTCCCTGCAGTTTCCGCAAATAAGTATGTCCGGGTTGCCTGAAAAACCGCCTTCTCTCAGTAACTTTGCGACTTCATTAATAAGCACTTTGCATTAATAGCATTATTATTTAGAGCACATTCTTGAGGCTCGTTTATATGGTGCTGTAATTGCATTGCACCCAAAGTGACAAAGGATTTAACATTAATACATTGTTGTCACTGGGGATATAACTAAGCTTTCTTTCGCATGACGTTTAATTTATGGCCACTATTGCATACATGGAATATAAATTTCCATACATTTTGGATTGTAGTCTCGATATTTGAATGCAATACGAATAATTTTTGGGATTAATTTTGATTATAATTTAATACCGAAAGTATAAAATTACATTCGGGCAACCATGTGTGAGTTTTTTTTCTTATTTTTATTGAATAACAGTTAAACATGCATTGAAGATTGAAAATACCTCATTTTAAAATCCATAAAATCGGATTTTTTCAATTGTTTCAAATTGTAGTTGTAATGAATACAAAAAAAAAACTAATAGATTTTACCAAAGAGAGTAAGTTAATGGGTGCCCACAGGTACAAAAAAGAAAATTGTAAAGTATAGACTTTGAAAACCGTTCAATTATTTAGTGCATTCTGTGCTTTTAACTCATTGGTTACTTACTATATACTTTCAATTGATCGATCGGCGGTGTTTCCTTACTTTTAGCTGGCTGATTAGTTTTGTTAGTTCGAGATGTCGTCATTAGACGCTGCCGTTTAATTGGTGGCACTAATCTCGGTGGTCCGACCGGGAATGAAGTGGATGCATAGTAACTGAAACAATACAAAAATCCAAAATTTAGTTTCCTATCTAAAACAACAGACAAAACAAAAATACACTAGCCAAACATTATTTGGAAAAACTAATTTTCCAAAGTTCCGTGCTTTTCCCTGAAAATACTAATTTCAGTTGTAACAATTTGACCGTCTATATCAAACGTGTTATTTTAGCATCGTTAAGATAAAAGTTTCCGCTTTAAGTTCCGCTGGCAAAAGTAATAATTTTCGGAAATGAAATTACTACCATGAAATTTTATATATCCAATGCATTTTCATATCATAGAAAGAATCTATTGTTTCAAGATTTTAGCAAAAATCCTAATCATTAAAAACAAAAATTTTAAATTTTAGGAAAAATCCAAATCTTCTGAAAATGAAAACACAAAAGTGGGACAATGAATTATAGAAACAATTAAAAGGAGGTGGTAATTTTTGGCTGGTGCGAATTTACGGTCGAGGAATGCCGGACCCCGTAATGGCCTCTCGCAATTCCGGGCGGATTACATTCGAGCGGCATCCCGCACTCGTCTTCCAAGGAAAGCTCATAATTGTCGGAGCGGATTTAATTGTTTGTATGCAAAGTAAGCATCTGTGGTATTCTTAGTGCAGGACACACAGCGAAAGAGGGGGATGGAAAAGAGGACGGCGCAATGTGGAGGAGCCGGTCGTGATTATTAGCCCCGGACGGTTTACTTCTTCTTTGTTCGAACACCACATTTGCCCGAGAATTACGTTCGCCACTATTACTAAAACTATTTTACATATTTCACGGATCGTAAACTTGCTACGTACATTATGCGCTTCGATGGAATCATTGAGGATTTGCTTATGGAGGTCCTATGTCCCCTAATAGTCTAAATTATTATGTTTTAATACCTTTTTTTACTAATAAACTAAAATATTTGTTTCTAAAATTTTTAAATTGTTTAAAGCATTATTATTTATTGCTATAATGATTAAAGCTATCTGAAAAAATTACAAGATTCGAAAAAATTCTAAACAATTTTGTGATGAGTTTTTAATTAATTCTTAAAGGCAAATTATTCATTTTTGCGGAATTATTATTACCCCTGTTCCATAACTTAATATTTTCCCCTTCGACGCTTCTGCACCTACCTATGAAGAAAATTGTTATTAAGTACTTTGATAAGTTTAAATCACACCTAAACTTAGTTAGATACTTATACGTAATGCTATAAAATAAATTTGCATAATACGATTCCAATTAGATGTTCACGTACGAGTATACCGCATGTTTATATGGAAAACATGCCTTCGTTCGATATGAAACCTATACGTAAAAGTATTATATAACTTGCCAAAGTTTTCTGGGTTTTTTTTTCTCTTCTTAGAGTCGACTTTCTTAGACTCTTGAAAAACTTCTTAATTCCGTTTAATGTTTTCTTTTTTCGCTTGCCCGTCAACGGTATATCTTTGATGATAAATTCTTTAAATAAATTTGAAATTCAGATGGTATCTAATTGCCCGAATGTGAGGGCAAAGTGCACGGAATTTCACGTCTTAATGCACATGCAAAGTTCGCATAACTTTAACTAGAACGGTCCTCTCTGCCGTTCGTATATCCAGAAATTCTGCTAGTTTCCACCTATAAGATCGCACTACTTCATAGCTAGATGGCAATCCGCATATGATAAATTTCCACGCGAATTCCGGTTACGCCCGCTTCATCCTCCATATATACAACATCCGAATAATACGCGCGCTCTATAATTACTCATAAAGGCGTCCATTTTAAATTAAACTTCATTGTGTCTAAATCATAATCAAAAAGTGTGTCGCTTTGTATTAAAGCAACACGTAAACAAACTAAATGGCCTTTTGTGTGCGTTTTGGGTACTTGCATAGCAAAATCAAAGAGTGTATTTGGGTCGGCTTAATGTTCCCGACGACTTTGTGTACACTTCTAATGGTCGAAAAGTTGGGTCGGTAATTTAACCCTGGAGACAAATAGCGAATGAGATGTTTCTGGAAAATGCATGCACATAGCAGGACTCACTTAACGTGTCCTTCGTCGAAATAGACACTTGGTGCCGCACGAAGGAACAATGAGCGAGACGACAATATAAGGTAAAAGTACAAGCGAATTCTTGAATATTGGATTCAGCCAAAGTACATTCCTCGAAAATCGATTCCAAGAGGCGGCATACCATCTGAATAAATGCATTTTCTTCTTCGTAAACAAAAGAACACCCTTCTTATATTATATATTTGTCTTTCATTTCAACTTTTCCACTTTTTTTTAATCTGTCTGTAATGGCTGTTCAGAGGTTAAGGCAGCGACCTAGTATATTATTTTTAATAAATAAATTGATACTTTTGAGAGTTTATTATAAAAGTGCTTTTGATATTTTTATTCTATATTTTATGCTAATTTAACTTTTTCTTGTCGTAACTTTTATTAGACAATTAGAGTGCCATTATTTTCTGTTAAATCAATTTATTTGGCAGACCAGAACTTTAGAGTAGTTAAAATGATTATAAAATATTGAAAACGAAGTCGATATGAGGAGATTAAATTTGTATAGTCGCACTTGGCTTCTTTTTACTATTTTCTTCAATTCAAAAAAAAAAAAAATTAAGAATAAATTTTTTAAAGTTTCAATAGAAGTTATTGAAGTAATAAGTATTAGTATTCCAATATTAAGGACAAAATAAAAAAATAAATATATTCCTCAATTTGGGACAAAGGGAGTTTATAAATCGATACTTATGAAAGTTTATTATAAAAAGTGCCTTTATTGTATTTATTCAATTTTTTACCATTTGATTTTTATATCCTTAGCTTAACTTTCTTATTTAGAAAACAATTGTTTCCAGTTAGCTAAAGTTAAATATTCAACCAAAGCTTTGAAAAAATATAATTGATTACAAATTTATCAAATCGAAAAGGATGTGAGGAGATAAAATTTGAAAAGTCGAATTTTACTTCTTTTGACTAAATTCTTTAATACAAAATAATAGATAACAAAAAATTAACCATTGCCATCTTAAAATAATATATCATTACAATTAGTAGTAGCTTAATAGAGAGATAAATATGAAAACTGTTTCCCTACCAGCTAAATCAAATAATAAAACTACTGAAAACAATTCAATTTTATCCAAAAAAATACTGAACGATCCATCCAAATTATATTTTATCCAGATGATTTCAGATATTTGTAGATTACAACGCATTACTTTAAAAAAATAATACTATTTTTGGCAAAACCGTAAGCTAAAACTGTTCAAATAACAAAAAAGTTACGTCACTTTAAATTTTTAAGAACTGTAGCTTTTCTATTTTGAAAATGAATCAATAAATAAATAATTAAATACTTTATTGTTTTAATTACATTTTTTTTTCAAAAAAAAAAAAAATGCAAAAAACGAAAATTTGGGACAAAATTTGTCAAGGCATTTAATTTTTGTTTTAAATTAAACCTTAATTAATGAAATGAAAAAGGTCCGTGGCGAATATAAAGAGTATGCTAACGCAAATAGCCATAAATTTGAAATTAATCAAAATGTATTTGTGTTGGCAGACCTTCCCGATTAATATTAAGTGTAGTGGAGTTGCGGTAGCCGTATCCATATCGGGGAAAGTGAGTGGATGTGCCGGACATAATATAACCAAGCGAGTGGGGTCGGTCTGGCGCGGAAAGCGAGATAAAGGAATATATTTACTCTATTTAGGAGTCGGTAATTAAGCGCACCTATATTTGTTCACTTGATTAGATCTCGGCTCCATTTACCGATAGGCATTTGCTCTTTGCCGCCGCTGTTTGCTTTAAAGTAATAATGGTTACGTTTTGTACAAACCTCGCGCACAGATCCATCTTCCATGTACTACTTAGAGCAAGCAAAACGTTGCACTGCCGCACTGATTCAATATTTTATAAATTAAGCAAACTTTTAATAAAGGCAAGAAAAAGTACTTCTTTCACATTTTTTTTCTACAATTCTTTATCGACATATATAATGCACGAGATAAGGGAGACATAGGGCGGCATAAACTTTAACTTTATTTGAATTACTAATTAGATTTCCTTGGATGCCTGCAGGACCTTTATACACAAACAACACCAACGCTATCGTAATTTTTCTAAATTAATTAGCATCCGAAAGTGGGAGTGTACTCGTTTGCAGATATGAATATTAATTAGCATTAAGGCAACTTGCACTCTGATGAATTTAATATTGTTGAAGTAGGTACAATAGATTTGCATGCAGATGCGTAATCGTGTTGACTAATAAGTTTCACCCTCTCAGACGAAATTTTGCCAAAAATGTGATTTTACATAATTACCAGTTAAAAAATGCATTTTTTCTAAAACTACCAAAAAAGTTCCATAAAACAATTATTGAAATAATTTTGCAGAAAAAAAAATTAAAAGAAAATGCAAATGTAGAAAAAAGTTTATCGTTTCTCTCTGATGACACCTTTCTAATTGCTTTTCGAGTCATTTCACCGAAAGTGCTGAAAATTGCAATGTCAATTATGCGTACGCAATTGCTTAGAAGATTTTACGGTAAGTGTTGCAGCGATACTTTGTCCTGTAAAAAAAAACTTAAAAGGATAAAAGCAAAGAACTGATGAAAATTAAAATGTGCACTTTACCCTTTCCAAATATATTGTTTTCTATAATTTTTTTTGGATACCTAATGCACTTAAAAATTATCATTTTCATCAAACCCTAATAAAAGCGATGAAATATGTTATCATTGTAAATTATCATAGATTTTGCTTTTTAATATTTTATTAGATTACAGGAACCTAATGTTATATAACGAGCAAGGAAAATATTTACTGATTACCTTTCCTGTTTGTTGTTTACCTTCTTCTGTGCATATGTCATTGTTGACAGCAAGTACACACGAAAGTAAAGTATTTCATTTAATGTTTCTAGTTTCATATGCAGGTAAAGTACACAATACTCCGAAAACACACGAAAAACTTTTCCGTTTTTCTTACTCTGTATATAGAGAGTGTTATTAATTATTTTTATGGGAGCTTAGTGTTTGTTTTATTGCTGTTTAAGAGTTTTTAATTTAAGATTAATGTTTGTTTTTAATATATCTGTAATAATTTTGTTCATATTTCTATTTTTTATGGCAATAAATAATTCAAAAAATCATTACACTGGAATAAAAAAGTATTGAATAAAATTAATTATTTCTTTAAATTTCCCAAATGAAAAGGATCATAAAAGCTCCAACAATTTCAATAAAGCATACATAATCTAATTTAAAACAGCTATTAATAAAAAGCAAACGGTTCCTAATTTATAAAAGTGATCATATTTTAACGTCAAAGCTCTCTTGGGATTTGCTCTACTATACTGCACCGCAGTGAAATATTTCTACCAGAAAGTATATAAAAAAAAAATAAACAAAAAAAGACAACAAAAAACAAATAAAAAATCCTTAAAAATATAAATAAACCCAAAAACAATTTACGATCACATAACAAAATCAAAGTATAGACAGGGGTGATAAAAGGATGGCGAAAACAAAAAGAAAAGCAAGTTACTGCGTTATCGATTGTGCGGTTCACCATTTACTGCATTTTTCCCTTCGAGCATTTTCCGAATGTCTTTTCCGACAAGCTAACAATAAGCGAAAGACCGTGCCGGAGAGTAAATGGCATTCTTGTGTCTTTGCAACGGTTATCCTCAAACTGCACATCCCGCCGCCCCCATTCCAAATCCGCAACTCATTTAATTTTCACTCGCGTCTCAATTTACCAAAATTACACCTTTCATTAAAATCTGCATGTATATACGAAAATCATTCGTTCATTTGCATTCGAATTTTCATCATTTCAATCATTGCATTGCATTACAGAATTTATCACTATATACAGCAGAAGCGCGTTTTATAATTTACACTACATTCAATATTCTTGAGCGACGAATTAATGGCACTTTCGGCGCTGGTGCGAAGATCAATAGGGTTCGAGCATATGATTTCGGTTGTGAAGGTGGAAAGGCAGACTGTGGGAAGAGAGAAGGGCGTGCAACAGGTATCCCGGCGCCGTCGTTTTAGTATGCAGGCAGTATGCGAAAAGGGTGATCCGTCGGTATGCTCACCCTCGCTATAGCATTGACCTCACCCCAAATGGACTGCACATGCAAATAACACGAAGAGTGCCGGGGACACTTTCGAATGCCGACCGACACACAATCTGCCATTATTCTCTCAAGAATTTATACTGAGCGATTGTTTTCCTTTTCTCTTTTGCATTCCCTTTTCGTGCCAATAAAACGTTGTTTCGTTGGTTTCCAAAACGAGATTTTCTGTGTAAAAAATGTACTGTCTATGAAAAACGAATGAACAGTTTAATACTTGAGGATTATTGTTATCCTTAAAGCTTTAAGCATTAAAGTTTACTCAAATGCGCGTATTTAGTAAAATATGCATATTAAATGAAATATAAAAGAGAACTTATTTATTGCTGTCGGACGTACATGAATGCGAATAATAAAAGAGTTGCAACGTTTGTTTGTTTTAAACTGAAATATGCGTGCATATAAATCGTCGAATAATCCTTTTTAATTCACACCCTCGTGTTCATTTGATGACTTCGGCTGGCGTTCCGCCAGTGACGGCAAAATCGAAAAAATTATCCGGACTATTCGCTTCAAACAAACAAAAAAAAAATCCCTCAAAGGCCCAACGAATATTTCATTTTCCGGTTTAGTATTCATAAGTTGAAAATTTACATTATTTGTTTGCTTAACCATATACATTATATGTATTTAATATTTACGATTGGCAAATATTGTTTTAAATTCATTTGTTTATTTTCAACTCGAACCACTATATAAATTATTTGAAAAAGATGTATGTGAAACTTAGATTTTTTTCTTTTTTTTTTAGTACTTGAATAAAATATACACAGGGTATCCTATTTTAAGATTTGCAGGAATACAAGCTCAACATACTCCCGTTTGTAAAAACTGAATATGTCACCTGGTTCCCGAGATATCCCGCAAAAACTGAAAATTGTCCGTTTTTTAATTTCTTATTTTTTTGATTTCAAGAAATCTGTTTTACTTAAAATAAAATAATAATTTCCTTATGACATTTTTAAAAAGAATTTAACTTTTTATATGTCTATCTTAAAACATTTCTGTTAAATTAAGGAAATAACTAATTAATTGAAATAATCAGAGTGGCTGGGATATTTAAAAGAAAAAATTGTTTTTCAAAATGTTCAGTCATCGTTTAATATAAATATATCAAACGTTATAAATTGGTTTTTAGCAAGTCAATAGCCATCTGTGGTTTCTATAAAAAAAACCATAATTTTACTTATTTTCCTAACAAATAATCAAGTAAGCTGCGAAAATTTTCTTTAACGAATTAAATTCTAATTAAAAATATCTATTGAGAACAATTGCTAGATTTTTCTTACGATAAACAGTTTTCTCGAAATAAATTACGAAAAAATCGATGCAATCTTGCCATTATTAATAGAGGTCGCCATCCAACGCCACTGAAAAAGAATAACCCTGAATACTTATTCAAAATTAAATATATTTTTAATACCTCTCTTAGATTAATTAATATTAAATAAACAGTCAATGTACCTAGTAACGAAATCGACAGAAAAATATAGAAAAGCATAACTGCATTAATGGCAAAATCGATTTGAGCAATTTGTGCTAAATTAGATATCCTGATCTTGTAATACCCGAGGGTACCGGACAAATTGGGCAATAATTTCTTCGATGTACAAGTGTCAGAAAATTAAGAGGGGAAGCGAAAAAGTTTTTTCTTCCGAATGTAACGACACATGCCTATAGTCCCCTCTCTCTCTATACATTGGTTTCGCACCCTTCTTCCGGGTACAACGTTTCCCTCTATGATTATTATATTTTCGCAAGGACACTTTTATTTTCGCGAAGGCCTCCGCACCAAGGAATTGCCGGTATCTCTAAGTGTGCGAAAGAAAAGCAGAAGCGGCGCAAACAGCTCGAATTATTTAATCTCGCGGCGTGACATTGAAGTGGTAGTTTGAGAATTCATACCCCACTCGCAGGTACTCATCCATTCAAATATTCCGCAATACATTCGCCCTTCTTCTTCTTCTCCGTGGCCATTTCCAAGTCAATTTGGCGGCTCAACATCCCGCATGCAGACGCTGAGGAAATTCAATTAACTTTAATGGCCGATCCGACCATTCGACTTACCGAGAGCAAGTCTCACTTAAATACGAAGAAGTGGCAGATACGCAAGAAAAAATATACATGTATATAGTGTAGTAGTATGGCTCAGAGTTCGGTATACGGCAAAATCGTGTAATATTCTCTAACTGCTCTTGAATTAACTAACCCCGAGTACCTTTTTCGTATACCTAGATCCACTTTATCAAAAAGTCCTCGCTCACCTTGCGCGCCGCCACTTAGTCATATTTATTGTTTCGAGAGCAAATTAAAACGCGCAGCTTCCGTCCGAATAAATTCTCCCGTATTTTCCCACTGCTAACTATTATTTATTGCACACCCTTATATTTTATTACATCTTAAGTGGATAATGCTTTTAATTTCGTTGTTGCTTTTAAACAGAGGGCGGCTCGTCTTAATTGGGAAATATTACTTTTGTCATTTTTGCGCGAGGAAAAGACCGCACAAAGACAACTGAAGTCGCCTTGAATGAATTTCATTTGCAGTTTCATAAATTTATTATTTTCATAATTATATATATAAATATAATAACTGTAATAAAACTGAAAAAGAAACTGTTAAAAATTTTACAGTGCAAAAATAAATTTTGTCGCAAATTAGGAACAATCCACCTGCGGAATTCTCCAACATCCTATGGCTATATACAGGGTGATTGTTTCCAATGTCCGACTACCCATATATGGAGAACTATCAATGTTATCGAATCCGCTTTTTTGGCTATCTTATTATCATCAAAATTCTAGTTCACGTAAAATA
>JASKGO010007370.1:0-35351 GCA_030556065.1 Holobus sp. GC000080 | reverse complement strand
CGCTATTTTCCAACCGAAATTTAATTTTCGCGCGCTCTGTAAATAAAAACTCAAAAAAATTCGAAACTTAAGGAAATCGGGGATTTGTATCAGGAGTAAATAAGTTCGAGGAGATAAATTGAAATTTGAATTCCCGCGCTATCTTCAAACCGAAATTTAATTTTCGCGCGCTCTGTAAATAAAAACTCAAAAAAATTCGAAACTTAACGAAATCGGGCATTTGTATTAGAAGCCCATAAACGCGAGGAGTAGTATCAGGAGTAAACGATGCCAATAAGATTGCCTACGTTAATGTCCACAAAGTGAATTAATTGCGGGGTAATTTATCAGCTGTTTACGATGTAAATCTGGTTGTCTACGATAAGGTCCACAAACGTAAATTAAATTCAAATTCAAATTCGTTTTCTCTTTATTAAAAAGTGTTTCGACCAAAGATAAAGTGTTTCTTTAGATATAAATATTATTTATAGCAATTATTAGCCCTGAAAAGAGCTGTTATCGTTCGATAGTGTTTCTTTTATTATTAATATTGTTTATATCATTTGTTAACTCTGAAAAGAACTGATTTATTATGAATTTCGCTGAAAATAATAAAAATATGGAAACTAATTAATTAATGAACCATGGAAATTTAATAAGTAACCCTTGAGACAATAATTAAGCAGACTTAACTTATCAAAAACTCATTAAACAATATTAAAAACAACCCTATAACTAATAAATTAATTGCTAAAACTCATTGAATAACATTAAAAACTACCCCAACTATTAAATTAATTACTTAAACTCAATGAACAACTTAAAAACAACTCTAACTAATAAATTAATTACAAAAACTCAATGAACAACTTAAAAACATTCCTAACTAATATATTAATAACAAAAACTCATTGAACAACATTGAAAACAACCATAACTAATAAATTAATTACAAAAACACAATAAACAATATTCAAAACAATTCAAAATTTATTAAAGGTAATAGAAAAACAACCCTTACTTAAAAGTAATTCAAAACTTAATGAAACTCAATATAAAATTTTTTTGTATAAAAAACTGTGCAAAACTTATTATAAATAATAAAAAGCAACTTAACTATGCAATTTAAGTATTGAAACTTAATAAAAAATGTAAAAACTAATCAAAACTTATTAAAAATAATATAAAGCAACCCTAACAGTTAAAATAATTGCTGAAATGCAATGAAAAATATAAAAAGCAATTCAAAAGTTATTAAAAACAATAAAATTCTACCCTAACTATTAAAATAATTACTGAAAAGCAAGGAATAATATAAAAAGTAATTTAAAAGTTATAAAGAATGGTAAAAATCACCCCTGATCAATAAAATAATTACTGAAATTAATTGTTCTGTAATGAAAGAAGAATCATGTAATAGCTTAAAAGCTCTTTTATAAATCGAAATTAGAACAACCAAATCTATAACAATAATTAATCAACATTAATTTATTTACTTTTTAAAATTATTATGAGCACTCCGGAACGTTGTAAGGATAATCGCATGCCAAAATCTTGAGATTAAAATAAAGTCCGGGGCCACATTGGTACCGGAATTTATTATAACCATCAGGAATAGCCTGGCAATAATAGAAAATCGAGCAATCGACCTCATCCCTAATCCAACCCTCCTTTTTGCATTCAGTGGTATTAGGTGTGGTTGTAGTTGTCGATGGATTTTCAGTCGGAGGATAGCTTTCGGTGGTTGTAGTTTCGGTTGTGGGCTTGGTAGTAGCTTCTTGGGTAGTTCCCGAAGCAGGAGTTGTAGGTTCTTCAAAATCATTTCCCAATAATCTATTAAGCAACGTTAAAAGCGGAAATCGGGGACCGCAGGATCCTTGGAAATCATCAGTTTCAATGGACCAAATCATAACACCAGCTAACTTTTTCGAAAGGGCAAACTCTACTTTCAATTCTAGAGATTTTTCATTATCGAAACTAACCCACTGGTTTTCTTGGTACATGTAGGGAACTTTTTGTTCTTCGTCCCATTGTTCTTCCCAAGCTCCTGTGGCCAACATTGTGCAAATCTGAAAAAGGTTGTCTTTGCTAATTCAATTTTCTGGAAACTTTAGGCAAGCATACCTCATTGTAACCCAACATGCCGGCTTCGCGGGTATAAGGCCCGGGTGTCCCGGCTGTTGCTGGCACACCTAAACCGTAATTGTTTTCCAACAAAGTAAAACTCCTGCCGTACGTTGCCAATCCCAAAACCATTTTTTCAACGGGAACACCTTTTGCAATCCAGTTATCGATTGAATAACGCTATAATTAGGGCATTTGAAATGTAATTTGTTTTTTTCAAAAGAAAAACCTACTATATTAAGCGTTTTATTTTCCTCGCGAGAAGAAGCCTCCAGAGGAGCATTATGACCTGTTTGCTTATCGAAAGCGCCGTGGAAATCGTAAGCCATTACATTTATGAAGTCCAAGTGTTCGACAAAAGCTGGAAGTTCGTAGGACAATTCAACCGAATGTGCACCGGCACCAACAGCTGCAGTTAACAAATATTTGTTGCCCGATGCATCAAAAGTTTCCCGCAATTGCTTTATCAGCAATAGGACATTTTGCTAAAACGATAATTGCAATTTCATTTTCTAAACATCTACCTTCTAATTACACTGGTAAGCAATAGAATTTTTATCACATGAATTTTGCAATGCTTATTTTGTTTGTTTGCACATCTTCATTAAAACAAATGTATAGTTTTGTTCCAGTTTTTATTTTGTTTGTAAGTTATAGGGCAATTTTCTTAGCTCTTATAAGGGTAACGTCTACAGTTTTAATGGTAGAGATTTAAATTAAATGGATCAAAATGATTAGAATTTTATCCCCAACTTATATCCGTTTACTAAAATCAGATATGTGTCCTGGTTCCCGAATTATCCAGAAAAAATCGATGATTTTTTTTTTAATTATAAGAAAATTACTTGGCATAGAATAAATTTTGATAATTTATTCCAAGAAAACTATTTGAAATAGATAAAAAGAAATTATTGTTCCTGATGGAAATTTTAAAATACTATCTAAATAATTTATCAAATTTTCTAAAAAAAAATATTTTTTTTAATGGTATCCATACTATGATGCAACAAGGATACCTAATGTGCAAATTTTGTTCCTTGATAAATTATTGCTTAATGGTCTCTGTATATTCAAAGTTTGATCAAAGTTTTAGTGTGACAAAAGAAAAAAGTAAAAATTTTGTTAACCAGTGTGATAGTTATAATTAATTAAAGCCAAGATTACTTTGTCCTTGTCAGAACCACCGCGTTGGCCAGGATATTCCCAATCCAGGTCGAAACCATCGAAACCGTAGTCTTGCACCACTTTTAAAGCGCTTTTGGCCAAGTTTTCCCGAAGAGTTGGATCAGCAGCCACTTGGCTATAAACAGTGGATCCTTCATTCCATCCTCCGATTGCAATAATTGTTTTCAATTCGGGATTCTTTTCTTTCAATCCACTGAACCTTTTTAAGGCTCCCAAATCGATATCGTTCCATGGATCTAGAATCTTCACCGACCCATCATGTGACAAACCAGTGAACGTGTAAATTATGTGCGTGCATCTAAATGGATCTATGTTTTCCACATCGAATTTTCCATCCCCAGGCCTATAAACGGCCCAGCTTCCGTAGTAGCAAACGATTTTCGCTAAACAATCGAAGTTCGCTTGGGTTTTTCGGCGGAAATTATGAACTCAGTACGTACCTTTATCAGTAGCGACACTTGAAAGTATCGCAAAAAATGCGACTAATAATATAATATGTGTTTTCATTGTGAAAATTGCCGTCACTAAATTCATGTTTCAAGTGCTGATCATTTATATACCAATTGTAAGTCTCGTTATCTACTAATTAAGTAGTAATAATTAACGCTTTTTGTATGGGCTACAGGATTAGGGATAATAAAAGAAAACATTTTATTTCTGGGAAAAATTTGGATGGTTTTTTTCTCAAAAACAAAAAAAAAACAGTGGAAGTTTTTGAGATTTTAATTCCAAGATAGGAATTTTCAATTTAAATAAAGTTAGAAATGATTAAAATAAATTTAATTGGATATAAAGTTACAGTACTTTAAGACAGTAATGAAGGAAAACCTTTTTGTATTCAAACAAATGACTGACTTAAGAAAATTACCAAAAAAAAAATGAGTTATTTGTTTTAAAAAAAGTTCTACAAATTTTATTATTTAAACAACAGATTTCAATTAAACTAATTTAAATTAGAATTTGTATATCCATTATATTATTTTAAATTACTATACTATGTGGTTTCCTTTGGAAAGGATGACTGGCAAGCGAAAATGCACCAATGTAACTACTGGTTCATTTATTTAAGCTAACATGTTTCGACCATTGCCTATGGTCTTCATCAGAGCTAAAACACATTTTACAAAAACAACTGTTAAACAGAGTTAACTAACGTCATTTAGAATTTCAAAATTATTAGAGAACAAAAAGCACATTTAAGTTTTAAACAATTTGAGAATCGCACTTAACTAAAAAGACTGATATACAATTATTTCTTATCTAATAAACTTTTTTACCGTACTTATGCATTTGTTGTTATAACCATTAAAATCAAAGAAAAACATTGGAAAAACGATATTGCTTTAAAACGTACAATTACAGAGCTGGAATTACTGTGAACAAAATTAAGAACGTATTAAATGTAAACTGTAATCTAATTTACAGTTTATATTTAATACGTTCTTAATTTTGTTCACAGTAATTCCAGCTCTGTAATTGTACGTTTGTGCAACAAATGCATAAGTACGGTGAAAAAGTTTATTAGGTAAGAAATAATTGTATATCAGGTTTTTTAGTTAAGTTCGATTCTCAAATTGTTTAAAACTTAAATGTGCTTTTTGTTCTCTAATAATTTTGAAATTCTAAATGACGTTAGTTAACTCTGTTTAATAATTGTTTTTGTAAAATGTGTTTTAGCTCTGTTGAAGACCATAGCCAATGGTCGAAACATGTTAGCTTAAATAAATAAACCAATAGTTACATTGGTGCATTTTCGCTTGCCAGTCATCCTTTCCAAAGGAAACCACTTAGAATAGTAAAAGATCAAAACAAGCAAAAAGAACTCGTAAACAATTATTTTAAATAATGACAATTTTAATAACAAAATGTAGAAAATGTGAATTTGTTAGAAAACAATTTCAAATGTTTTAGTAAATTTATAAAAAAAATTCTACAAGTTATTGCAATATAAACAAATTTCAATAATTTAAAAAATTGATAACATATTTTAAACCAATAATACACCAATAATAGAAAAAATAAATTAAACAAAAGCAAATCGTAACTGAAAATTACCAACAAATAGTTTTTAATAAAAAAAAAAACCTTTGTTACTGTAGGCAATAAAAAAAAATATACAAAAAAAAGACAATTTTTTTGGGAGTATTTTGCACATTTCATTTTACTCAAATAAAATTAATACAAAGCAAATATGTACTTAAATCTAAAATGTGGTTAGTGAATTAAATTATGAAAAAAGAAAGTGTATACAGTAAGTTAAAAATAAGCCTAAATATTCGTTCACAGTACATTTATTGATACAATTTAAGTTACCACATATTGTAGGGATCCTCGTTATCAAACGTGACGAAAAATCCGTACAATGTGCTATAAACGACAATGTTTCCAGCCAGAGTGAGATAACAAGCGCCCCATTTAATGGTGCCCTCATGTTCTGGGGCCCTTGCTAGAACAATTGGCAGAGCAAATGAACTGACCACTATGCCCATTGTCAGAAAGATGGCTGTTTCTAAGCAGGTATTGCCAGATCCTTGGCTATCTGTATACCTCTTTGCTAGTAATGTTGGAATTGGTGCTAAGATGTAAAATAAAACCACAAAAAAAGGCCACCACAATCTGGAATTATATTATATTTGTTATTATAATATCTCATATTGTTACAAAATTATTAAAATTGATGTTAATTATTGTTAGTTATAATAGTAGCTTACCCATATTCTGGTAAGGCACATGCTAAGATCACCAGAGTCATTCCGATGGATCCAGCAAATGCAAGTAATACAAGTCTGCAACAAGAATAAGTTACTAACATATCTCATATAATGTAAACTTTACTTACGCTTTTCGTATTAATTAAGAAGATGAAAGGACCATTTCGATGATAAAATTGGAGAACATTTTGGAAAAGAAAAGAAACAAAGAATGAAATTTCATTAGCTTGAATCATAGGATTGTACTTACATTTAATTCCAGCCATTTTCTTTGATTTCTTTCGGAATTTTAGTTGGGTATTTTATGACACTGGGTGTATTTTATCACTTAATTGGTAAATTACTTCATTACTATTCGTAATTTCACAAAAAACACGAATTATTTCGCGAATTTTTGTTTGTTGTTGAAAGATAACCAAGATTTGTTTCGCTTTGTCAGCGACGTCAAAAGTTTTCTTTTGACAGTATCAAAAAAGGACCGCGGCTTATTTAAATTTAAATTCAAAATATCAAAGTTTCCGCAACAGCATTGTTTAATAAGTTTTATTATTATTATTATTATAAAGAAATAAAGATATTTTGTTTAGATACATCGACATACATCATGATTTGATGTAGCAGCGCTCTCAAAGAAGCAATAGCAAAAGGTCTGCGTTGCTAAATTTATTTGAAAATTATAAACAAATATTATTGCCAATATTTAATTTATAAATAATGTTTAATTGATTTAATAGTAAAGGAATTTCAATATTGCTTATAAAAAGTCAAAAAAATGTCCTTTGTAATTTATATAATTAACGATAATCTATTTTATATAAACTTTTAATAATACCAATAATCGTTTGATCTCCGGATTAACTGTAATCCTATAATTAATTAGGTAATGAGATAATTGTTTACTGCAGGATTTAGATAACAGAACAATCGAAATATCTAACAACAAAGCAAATAATAGCTACTGTTTAAATAAAAGAAAAAATCACTTTTTGAAAAATATACTACGCAAGAGAAATTTCAAAGGAAAACACATTAATTGAAATACTTGTATCTCAAATCATTAATTAAATTAATTTTAATATACTGATAAGAAAATAATATTCGGGTTCGGCGTTTACTGTAAATTTCTGGCGCATGAAAAAGGTTTTCAGAAGTATGCAAGGCTGCCTACAAAGTACCCCTACTTTGAAATCAAATTTTCACGAGAGAATTTCTTTAATTATATTACAAGAAAATTTAAATTTGCCGGGCCTAAAAATCACAAAAATAATTTCTTTGTTGTAAACATTTATAAACTTTAAATAATTTATTTAAAAAAGAGTGAATAAAATTTTAAAGAGCTGTCTATTAATACTGGCTAAGTAAATTTTATCTTTATTTTGCCACACGAAAACTTATATTACATTTTAATTTTTTTCTTCGTTGAAGATCAAGCAAACGGTCGAAAATTTGATAAATTATTTAGAAAGTATTTTAAAATAACCATTACGAACAATAATTCCTATTTTTCTATCTCAAATAGTTTTCTTGGAATTAATTATCAAAATTTATTTTATGCCAATTTATTTTCAAAGATTTTAAAAAAATCATCGTCTTTTCTTGGATAATTCGGGATTCAGGACAGATATCAGATTTTTGCAAACGGGTTTAAGTTGGACTGAATCTCTATCTTTAAAACTGTAGGTGTTACCTATATAGAGGTTGAGCCCTTATAATGGTCCCATGAAAACTAGACGTGACTGAAACAAAACTTTTTTTTTTTAATGAAGTTGGACCAACAAACAAAGTAATAATTACAAAGTTCATGTCATAAAAACATTGTTTACCCGTGTAATATTCAAAAAACAGAAACAAAAAATTCCGAAATCCACAAAGTTTGAAAAACTTTTATAAATTACTTCCACATGTTTAAATAAATTGCAAACTTATCTGGTTAACATTGTATGCCGCAACAATAATGCAATAATAAGCTTTCGAGTGCAAATTATGATTCGCATAACGCATTTAAACCTCCATATAAACTTTATAAGGATATAGGAATGCATTTAGGAGGATACCTGAAAACTTGGATGTGGACGAGCATTGTGAAATGTGAAATAAACCGCAACGGATTATATCGTGAAAGCTGTGTAAGCACATCACTTTCATGAAATGGATTCATTGTAGGAGAAATATTTCATATCCGTTGCAACGCTAATCGAATCGGACAGGCGTGCATATTTTGGTGGTGCATGGTGCTACCGCAATGCACAATTATCCGCAATGCGAAAACGAAAGACCAGGAATTTGGTAATATCATCGTATAATTTGTGACTGTATAGGTTTATATGGGTAAATTCACAAAACAAATCATCAATTGTCGGCCGATGGATGGATAGAGTATGAAGAGTGTATAATTTTTCAATTACATTCAAATGCGCCTCTATTCGCTGAATATTTAATCGCGATCTGTTAACCAAACTGATGTTGGATCCATCATCTCTCTCGCTCCGAATATTTGCCGAGCACTTGGCTATGTTTTAGATGCTTTATTGCGAATCTCTAAGTCAATATTTGGCCCGCCCGCCAACAACCCCCTCGTTCTACATATACAGGAGCATTCCGCGGCTATATATTGCGCTTTTAATAAATGAATCATTGGATTTGCATTTATGCCTAGATGTTTTATTAGTTTTGTTTTCTTAAATGATTTATTTCTTGGATGATTAAATATAAAAAAATATGTCTAAATGGAATTATATTATTTAAAAAATAAAGCTCACGAAATTTGAAGGACAATCAAAATTATAATATGCAAAAAAGAACAATAAAAAATTGATTAAAGAAAATTTAATACTTAAAATTTCAGTTGTTGAAAGCAGTTACGCGCAAAAGTATTTTATTCCTGACGGTTGTCCTATGTCCTCCGAGTCCAAAAGGAGTAATCCTGTATATTATACGTCTGATAAAAACTCGTAAAACTAGAAAATTTGGAAGCATGACTCAAATAAATAGGAAGAGATCACCCAATTGAATTCAATATTTTAAAAACTGTTAATCAAATTGATAAATGTCAAACTATTTAGTATTTACCATAATTTTACTGAAAAATAGGTGAAAGAGGAAACTTGAAAAGAAACAAAATTTAAAAGTTGAGGAAGCAAATTATCAATATAGGGATTTAAACTAGAATAAATAAAATAAAACAAAATTCATAAGTATTTATAATATTTTCAAAATTGTTAGTATTTTGGGGCAAAAAAGAAAGAAATTTAAAAAGCAACTGCAAAATTAAAAGTTATTTGATTTGAGGAAGCGGCAAATTTTTAAAATAATTGAATTTGTGAGGAAGTGGTTATCGTTTAAGAAATTTCTATTAAAGCAGAAATCAAAGAAAGTTTTTATTCTAAGAAATTTTGGAATAAATGTAATTATTATTGCTTGATAACTTCATTTGAAGAAAAAGTTTCCCAGTCCCCTGTATAATAAACACAAGCAATAAGGGAATAGCACCCTGTCGGAGTAATGCACTTAGCGCTTAGACCATAATGAATATGAACCTCTTATATTCTCTCAGATCTCATTAGGTTTACCATCACTTTATAATTATTACTAAATATTATTTCAATATATTTCCTAAGCAGTTCTTTATTTGTTATTGTTGGTGCAATCATCAGTTCAGCAGATCATTCCCAAAGAAAAAAAAATATTTAGAACTTATTTACAATAAGTATTAAGTGCGTAAGTGAAAAATACTACGTCCATTGAAGAATCTATTATAATGGCAGGAACTACTGAGAGTTCATTCATAAAACACAGATCGGAAGATCCATTTGGATTGGAACCGTAACAACTTAACAATCCCCAACAATACAACTTGCCAATAATTACACGTTTGGCCATTGCTTTGAAAATACCCTCAAAGACATAGCCTTTTACATATATTATGAAGGATAATGGCATATTATGCAATACATATAAAAGAAAAGGCGAGCAAAGAAGCAAAGAGTAAATACATGTACAGTGGAAAACAGGTATAATATAATAATGTAAAGCCGCTTTGGCCTTTGAAGAAAACATTTTCTAAATAGGATTTTGATGCACAATGCATCAATCCATTGTTTGCGCCGTTTATTTACAAAACATTAACTTTGTTTCCGGTGTTTAGGGTCATCTCGACGCATTTGTATACGCTTCGTCAATTCCAATCTGATAAAATCTTTTTGATGATTATCGGTGGACAATTGCCAAAGTTAGCCCTTTACATCTACCGAAACTTTTATCTTAAATCATTTATTGACTATACATTACGAAAATAGTTATTTAAATTTTCATTTTTTACTTTAAGTTTATTAAAAAAATATCGTAGCACTTTAATATGCAACAATTTAATTAATCTGTCAATTTATTTAAGAGTTTTAATTAAAATAATGTTTTTTTTACTATCAAAAAACTAAGGAATGAATGAAAAACTACAAAATGTTTTTCTCTATAATGTACCTACTACTAACCGAATGAATGATTTTTTTTTTAATTTGTTATATAATTTATTAATTATTTTCCAAATTAATTATCCAAATTTCTGCTAGTAAAGTTACAACTAAATCAAGTAAAATCTATTGGAAAATGGATTTATAATTCTGTGTTTCCTGGACAAAGGAGGTTAAGTGCGAATTCGGGAATTAGTAAAAAAGTTTTGTGCGCTCAAAAGGGTATTTTTTTATCTTTTCATGAAGTTATCTTAGATGTTCTTCCTCCATCCTTATTTTTTAAATAATTTTGAAATAAAAATATACCTGTCCTAATTTACCAAAAATCGTTAAACTTAGAATTTCGAATTCATAGTAGCAGTAATTAATTATTGACTTGACACCCTTTACAGTTTTCACAATTATCTCTGAATTAATTTTAAGAATTTTCAATAATTTTAAAATGTTGACTACCAATTTAATTCATTAGCAAATATTTATAATTAATATAATAAATTAAAAAACCACAAAGAAGAACAAGGACTATAGAATTAAGAACAAACAAATTTATAAACAAACTCAAACACCAACATTGCAAAATTGATCGATGATGAAAGAATTGATTAGCCAATATCATTAACACTTATCTTCACCTACTTAAACAAAAACATTTTCCTTGCAAAAAGAAAGCAACAATTTTATAATAAAAATAAAAGAAAATATATTGTGGTAAATGAAATGATTAGCTAATAAATGAAAAGAATCGTCGGAAGTGGGAAGAAAGTGGCACGTGATGTACGACAGCCATAGGTACCCTATGCGAGATGGGTCCGTCATCATATCAACACACAGGTCGAGTAAGTGGAGCACCTCTCCACAGTTCTCATCATCTCTGGAGGACCCTTCGGACTAACAACCTTTCATGGACCTGCTGATTGCCGCTGACCGACAGCTTATATAACCCTTTCAGAGACACATATAGAAGAGCTATGCTGCGGGTACTCGAGGTCTGTCTCGCTCTTCTCACTCTATATATATATGTGGTATGTATTTGTGTATATGAATGTGTGTGTGTTGGTGGCGGCACTCAGTGCTGATGTCCTTTACTGGACTCGCTCACTCACTTTTCAAGGCGCCATTTAGCTCGAAACATAATCAAAGAGTCAAAAGTGCACATAGTCGGCAAAGTACATAATCATAATATATTGCACTCGCAGCAGCCACTAGAAAAGAAAACCGCTTCGAGTGTTGTACGCGTGAAAAACCAAAAGGAAATTAGCCCATTCAACCCATCAACTTTAACCCATTCACCTGGCTTATTCTTCTATTTTTTTCCTTCCTCTTGGTAAATAATACAAAATATGCATAGTTGGAAAATACCTGCGCATCCAAATTGGTTACACTACACTCCTAAAGTGTTGTTTGTAGTTTAAGATTCTTGTTCTGAAGCTCTCCGGAGTCCTGTTTGGAAAAAGGTGCAAAAAAGTTGGAATCTCATTAAGCGACAGTTTGGCAATTTCAATCGATATACAGGGTGAAATAATAAAAATGATATATTATGATAAACGTGAAATATCATTATGCCGAGCTCCCACTCTTGTAGTCCCGCGAAGCGATCATCATCGGGAGAGGAGCCTCTTTAACAATAGGTTGGGTTAGCAAGGAGGAGTCTGAATTGACCGCAAAACGTACGCGTCGTGTGCGAATTGTATCCAAGACACTATCGAGTCATAAAGGCGAAGATCGGCCCATAAGAGGTGGAGAAATCGCCTTAAACACCCGACAATGTTAGAGTTAACATTGGCATGCGTCCCTCCGAGTGTAGTACCTCGTTGGAACGCACCGCCCAGTGGCATAGAAGAGCTGGGGGATTGGAGGAACGGCTGCGCGATTCCACCCAACGCCGAAATCGAGTACCCAGAATGCAGTGGGTCTAGAGTGGAAGTGCCATGTACACTTTGAGGGCACTCTAAGAGTACGCTTAGGCAAGTTAAGCGCTCTTTGCAGCTAAAGAGTCTTACATCAAGAGTCCTTTAAAGAGTGCTATAGCTCGATCACTGATTTATTTATATAGTTAGTCAGTTTGTTTATTGAATTCGGATATCGAATCGACCGGAAGAACTCCGGGTCCACTTGAACGTCCTTCTACCGACCCGATCCGCGAACTCATCGGTTTTATCAGTGCTACCATTACGTGTGAGTGTGCGATTCTTTTTTCTTATTTTCATTTTTCAATTCCTCGTGGACATTGATTGATATCAAAAACAAATAACAAACGTAAAAAGTGCCTCGTCGCGTCGTTCGTCGCCAAAGGGAATTCTTTTCGCCGTACAGTGCATATGCATTCCCTTAGGTCGTGTTTGGCTGTGTAACGGATTATCGGTGTGCTGAAGAAAGTGCGTGGACGGTCCTGGAGTCCATGTCTGGCGGTGGTAACTACGGGGAAGGTCCCGTGGTTCAGGACCGGTCTGACTTTCATGGGCTGCTGCCCGAATTAAATGGGGTCGAGCTGGCTATGAGCCTAAGTCCGAAACAGCATCATTTACACCAAGGAGGCGGAGGTCCGCAAGTTTTAAGTCATCTGCAACAATTGCATCATTCGACACCATTCAGTGTTACCGATATTTTGAGTCCTATCGAGGAAAGTTATAGAAAATTGGAATTAGCAGCTAATCCACCATCACCTTATAGGTATAAAATATAAATCAATGCGGTTTTTGTGCAAATGCGTGCGCTAAATAACTTCTTGGGACGTTTGATACAAAAAATATGTAATAATAGAATTATTATTAATTTGTATTATTATAATTAGACAAGTAGAAAATTTAGTAGGTTGACGAACATTTATATTTTGACGGCAGATCTACTTCCAGCGGTAGTAGCATCAATTCCCCAGGAGCTAGCGGCCTTCCTCCATCATCAACCACCACAACGTGCAGTATGAACGGAGGCTATCCCGTCATGGGCCAGTTTGGCGGCGGACAATATTGTCCGGTTTCGGAAAATATTGGATTAGCCCCGCATTATTCACCTGGATGGTATCAGAGTTCAGCAACAGATCCACGCTTTGCTAGTGAGTAACTACTTTCATTTTGTTGGATTCAAATTTGAAATCCATCACTATCGCAAAATATTATTGTATCTTATTGGAAAATGGAAAAACAGAAACATTCTCAAAAATTGAACATCAAGCCCGATATTTAATATAATTCAAAACAAATACTATCATATCTGCAATATATTAACAACAAAATCCCAAGAAACAGAATTCTATGAAAAAGAGAAACAAAATCTTAAGTATTTTGTAATATTTGTTTACTACACCGCAAAAGTCTGGCTGATCATTTAAATATTTTTATAGACAATTTAGTATCCATGAAAGAAAACAAAAAGACTTTAGTATAAATTTATTTGATGATGGTGATGATGATGATGATGAGTACCGATGATGAAGGCAGTTCTTGGTCATATTATACTAACATACACACACACACAAGGACTACAGACACATCGATAAGCATGCAGCGACGAAGAGTTCCGTGCTCAAGCTACTGTATTGTCATATATTGGTTCTGAAGTGCTCGGCAAACACATCTAACCCGGTATATTTACCAACTGTCAGTTACTACTTTTAAATACCATCTCCGCTCTATCCTCTCTCCATATATGTATACTGCACATATTCGTTTATATATCTATAATATGCCCAAACGTTGTACGGTAAATAATTTGCGCTACTCATCATCAGAACGAACGCCAGCTTACGATAGACGAGCAAACACAATCATCTAAATGGACAGCTACATATAACGAATCTAAAGAAGACATTGATTCCTTTTCAATGTGCGTTTTGATACTTGAATACCATATTTAATACAAATTTATTCCAAATGAAGCAAAATTAATTACTCCGATGAAAATTAGTATTTATATAAAAACTTTCTCTCAGTTTTTTTCTTTTTCAATTGTGCAGATAGAGAACAATTATAAAAATGACATGGGGACGGACATCAATACGGAGAGTGAAAAATTCCCCGCACATACACACAGAAGTACATAACATAGAAAATGAATAAAGTGG
This sequence comes from Holobus sp. GC000080, assembly GCA_030556065.1. Taxonomy (NCBI): domain Eukaryota; kingdom Metazoa; phylum Arthropoda; class Insecta; order Coleoptera; family Staphylinidae; genus Holobus; species Holobus sp. GC000080. The sequence goes on along the minus strand of JASKGO010007370.1, from coordinate 20,826 downwards.
TATACGTTGTTCGTGTGCGTGTGTACCGAGAAGATAAAATAAATATTTATTTTGGAAATGTCCCTGTGTCCGTTCTTGCAGAGACAGACACATACACACAAAGGACGAACGGATGAATGGCGAACGTGTGGGATCTTGGATAAACACCAGATCCAAAGACCGCACACCATCAACGACGAAGACGCGTTTTCTATAAATGCCTTCCCGAAATAATCATAACAAAATATTTATATGAAAAACCATTTTTCATAAAATAACATTATCTCCTATATGTATACTATATACTGCGGGTAGCTTAAAAAAATAGAGAACAGAAAATTTTAAAGGAGAAATGAAAAGTTTTTCAAATTTAGAACAGCTGGACTTTCCAAAATGGTAAAAAAATTATGGAGCAAATCTTAGAAATAATATGGAAGAACAAGTTAAATGTCTTTTGGAACCCTCTAATATGCTTCAACACGTCCCATAAATAATATTACCGGGATGAGTAGGCGCGTATGCAAACAGGATAATGTGATTGATTGCTTGTGACGCCCCCGGCACGCGTCTCCCAACAAGTTTTCCCTGGTCTTTTTCCTTCTGTTGTCTTATCTCTTATATCGAATGCGATTTTCCACTGATTGCACCTTTTCTGATAATTTATTAAAAGTTATCATAAATGCAGAATTTTCAAAAAACATTTAAACTTTTCGATTTATTATGTTTATTAAAAAAATATATCATTGGAAAACCAAATGAAACATTTGATGTTAACTGTACACCAAAGTTGACACTACAATACGCTCTAGTTTCGCACTTTTGATGCGGTCAAGTATCTTATTTCGGATCGCGGCGTCGCCATGGAAATGCTTCATGGATGTCGTCCCATATAGATAGAACATACAAAGGACGGATGAAACCAAAATAGTGTGTTTAAATTGTCCCAAAGACTTTGGTGCAAATAGTTGGCACGCCAAGAGTATCCAATTTCAATTGGCTCGTACCGTATCCCACACACTCAGCTTATAGAGCTCTCTTCTAATACATACAGAAACTTTTAAGGGTAGGCTGACAGTATTTAACAATACTCTCCTTGCCTCTTTGCTTTTGCTGATGATACAGACACATTAAGTGTGTGAACGTTTCTACTGTTTACGAAACTTAACTACCCAAATACCTTGTATCAATTACATGCGATATTAGTTCCGTTTATTGCCCCCTAAGTCATTATTATCCTTTACAGAAGCGACGTATTAAATTTCATCCCCATTATTCTTATAGTCAGTTGTATTTCAAAAGCATCAAAGCTAATTTTTTTAACTTCTTCAGGGTGTTATTTTTCCTTGAAGCAACATTATTAATTTTTATATTAAAAATTCTAAATTCATATAAGGATTTTTTTTAACTTTCAGTGGAAATTTTCTTTTTCTTCAATGCAGTATATAAAAAAAAGTTTATAAATTTCTCAAAATTAAAAAGGAAAAGAATATGAAACAAAAAACAATGGAAGAGTGTATAATTTTGAAACGTTAATTGATTTTCCGTTGATCCTGATTACAGTTTCCCGATTGATGGGCAGCACGGCGGCCGGTGGAAACATGGGACACGCGACGATGCCCGGACTGGGAGCGTGCGCCGTTCCCGACACCAAACCGATGCAGTTCCCTTTGGCGCAACGTCGGAAAAGGCGGGTGCTCTTCACCCAAGCACAGGTACAACACATCATCAGGACCTTAACGAACCGTTTGCTCACTCGCTCTTTCCCTTATTCCAAATACATCCTTTTCGCTTTTCCCTACACACCACCTATACACGTTCATTCAAGTGCCCAGCAGACGCAGTGGTCCTTCTACAGGCCACGCCCAACACCCCATGAAATGTACGGAATTCACCCTCGAAACCTAGCGAGACTGCCTCTACCTCTTACCTACATACATCTTTTCCAACATCCAAACACAAACACGCACACACAGCTACATTAATACAGAGCACATATACAGGGAGATAGGGTGAACAGACGTGGAGGGCATCGATGTATGATTTTAATGAAATCTATTCCCTCTATCTCTCCTACGCACAAACGTTTTAATCGGCGGATTTTGTTCGAGCGACATCAGACGATCGATGTCTTATTTCCGATACGGGAAATTTTTCCACGCGCTATTTCTCGGCCCATTAGACGGCACCCGGGCGTTCCAACAGTAAACCGGTCCGCTTCCTGTACATATTGAGATTGAGACGGTTGGCGCACCCCTTTATCGTCTTGACTCCCGAGTCCTGTTTATTACATTTTCCCAATATGAGCGCGAACGATATATTGGCAATGAAGAGTGGACGTTTTAATTGCGACACTAATAAAAGTTGTGCTTGTGTCAGGTTTACGAACTGGAGCGACGCTTCAAACAACAAAAGTACTTATCGGCGCCTGAACGGGAACACTTAGCGTCGCTGATTCATCTCACACCTACACAGGTTGGTTAATTATCACTTTTTTTTATTCATTTGGGCTGTAGATTACTTCATTATTATTAGTTTATGAGGATTTATGGATTTTTAAAATTGCTAAAGGTATATATATTTAATTTAATTTGCCATAAAAATTTACGAAATAATTCTTTGTTCGGTGTCTGTCCTTCTAAAACAATTAAAATCTTTAAAAAAAAATCTAATTGTTAATGATTTTTCACTTATTAAAAGCGTTTTTCATTTTTGTTGTTTATGTGTACAAATAATAATCAAAACTTACGTTAAAATTAAAAACCAATTATATAACGTACAAAAAATTTCTACACTGCAATAGTTTTCTTTTTTTAAATTTCGGTATAGAAATTAATTACAGTATTTTGAATTATTAAACTAATGTTATCATTTTAAACATTTAAAAATTATTTGAGTAATTTTTAATTAAATAATACTCTCGCAAAAAGGCAGCTAGTAAAAAGTATCTACTCTGCCATTGTTTGCTTTTTAATTTAGGTATAGAAATTAATAGCAATATTTTTAATTGATCATTTTTCGTAATTTTTAACATTTTTTTTTTTTCATTTTTAATGTGTCCTTTTTAAAAACATTATTTAATTATTAGATTTATGCTCAGAAATTATTAAAACGTACACTTTAAAATGCAAATATGTATAACATTTCTACACGACTATGTTATTCCTTAAGTTTAGATAGAAATTAATTGCATAATTTTAACTTTTTAACGGTTACCTAGTATATAACAAATTAAAGTCAAATATCTATCGATTTAATGGAATTGAATTGAACATTTTGTCAAGCCCAACAGCCTTAGAAAAGAAAAGAAATCAGTTACCATATAGGGTGAATAAACATTTTATTTTTAATGTTAATATTGTTTAATGTTGTGAAAAGATTCAGTTACAATTAAAACAATTGATTTACACGATATAAATATTTTTTAAAATTAATATTTTTATTAATGATAATAATAATAATAATACAAATTGTCCCCAAATTTATATCAGTTTTGTTTTTGGGAATTGTTCTCGTACATAAAAAATATTTCCGAGAGAAAGAAAGAAAACCTTGTCACGTTCACTAAATTAATTTTTGAACTTTTTGAACCAGGTTTCTAATTCTGTAAAAAAACTCTCTTTTTTTCAAAACACAATAAAATTTAAAAAAAATATTAGGTGCCGTTGTTTTTTGCATCTTAAAAAATGACAGATTAATATATCAATTAAATTAAAATTTCTTTATAGAACCAACAATGAAATTAAGTAACACTAATTTTAATGTTGAGAAAAAAATCTACATTTTTATAATAATATCGTATCTTGTAATATCAATTAATAAAATATTATTGTTTTAAAAAGGGAAAAAGAAAAATTCATTTAATTTACTGTAGGTAACAAAAAAATAATAAAACTCGCTAAAACACAAGCAGACTTTTTTTTTACCAAAAACCAAAAAAATAAAAAGCGACGGCAACCATTTTGTTTCGCCGTTACGCAATGATGCAAGTAAAGAGTACCATAGACTCTTGTATTGACTTAACTGACAAAAGCCGTCGGCTGAACGTATACAAAATACATATATAGTAGTTAGTAATAGAATAGGTAGGCAGTAGTCGATTAAACATCGACAATAAAACGCTATCCCACACCGCAAATTAAAGCATAACAATTTGCCGGGAACGCCGCTCCCCTAAATGCAACAACCCCAGCAGAAGCGCACAATATGTATCCTGCTGCTGTTGCTACTGCTGCTTCTATCTGCTGCTGCATTGCATCCACAATCCACATACTATACAGCCTAAAACCAACTAGGCAGTTATAGTCGGCCATCAACGTCGTTTGTTGATGATGTGCGATGATAAGATACATGGGGTGAACACCCCGGGGCAGACCTAACACTCGAGCCAGTTATACAAAGTAAATTACGCAACACGTACACATAGATACAGAGAATTATTTAAGGGAGTCTATTTACCCGAGTCTGTTCGATATATATATCTTTCGGGATGAAATAAATTTGTTGCAGTTTCGGATCTTGAAGTTTTGATCATCGTACAGAGATAATCTATGTCTATATGCCAAACTGCGAAAAGGTTTTCTTGTTTTTTCTTCTTTCTTTTTTATATGAATTGGATAGGAATACATTTAAAAGTGCATATATACGAGTAGAGTTGCAAACAGAGAGAAAACAAAATATGTATAGAAAGAGTGTACAGAAAGAGGGACGAAAGCAATTAAAAGCGATTTCTTCGAAATGTAAAAGCATGGCTACCGGCTGCTTAAGTGACTTCATTGTCAAATGTTTGCTTTAGAGTTTCTCGCTTTACTTATAGCCACGCAGGTTTCATTAAACAGTTGTTTAAATGCAGTTCCGTTTATGCTCGTTAATGATATTTGTTCGTATTTGAAATTGAATCAACGAGGACTTTCCTATATGCATTTGCTTTGTGCTCATACGATCACTGAAGATAGAAATCTAAGCGATTTTTTTTTAATAAAGGAGTCTACAGATTGTTTTAAATTATTTTTTGCGTGTTTTATAAAATAGTTTATTAAGCAATACATTAATATGATTGCTTGGTTTTAGAAATGTTTTCCACTAATTAAACAAAATAATAAATATTTATAAATATTACATTTTAATGGTGGATATATAAAAATATAAAACAAATTACATTACATACCCTTCTTTACAACCAACAAAGATTATAACATTTTTCTCTGGGAAATAGTTTTCACATAATTAATTACGGAAAAGAAAACCTTAAAATCTTTATCAATTTTTCGCAGAATCAAATCAATTATGAGAAGAGCCCTTTATTTTATATTTATTTGGATCATTTTATTCCAATAATACTGCGGAATTTAATTTTAACCGCTTTACTTAAAAATTCAACAGTTTAAGGACCCTTAAGGACTTTCTATTATTGATAGAGCTGGCACAGTACACAGGGTGGCCATTTCCTTAGCCCTTTAAATCTTTTAAAGACTAAGACTTGGTTAAATTAATAAAAATTGGCAGAATTTTACTCCCAACTTATATATCTATACAAAAATCAGATATGTTTACTAGTTTCCGAATTATTCCTATAGAACAGAACTGAAAATCGTCTATTTTTTCAATAATTAATTCCATGAAAACTATTTGTCATAGAAAATAAGCAATAATTATTCCTAATAATGAATTTTGAGAACAATCTAATTAATTTTACAAAGTTGCCTTTGCTACAGTTTTGAAAAAAAAAAAAATGTTTTTTTAAATGAAAACCTGAGTTAGCTATGGCCGCATCAAATAGCTAACTTGTTTTCTGATTTCAGTCAACGATATTTCACTTTGTATGATTATCATTGATGATTGGTTTAAAAATAAAATTTTTAATTTAGATCTGGTTATTTTAAAATATTATAATTATTAAATTGTTTAGTTTTATTCAATGAAATTCCATCAAAGTAAGCATCCGGGGCGATTTTGATGAGAGGATGCGTTGTGTGACGTCTGTTTCAATGGAGAAGTCCAATTAGAAATATTACAGCCACGCTAATTATTACAATTAAATACAGTTTTTTAAAGTTTAACAATAATTTCCAAAGATAAACATACAAAGCGTTATATCGTTGGCATAATTTTAATTAATTAATTAAGTTTAATTTTTCTTGAAAATCAAGCAAGCTATATGAAAAGTTTGTACAATTTCTTATATGCGGATTGAGAAATCGACCACCCTAAATTGTGCCAGGCCTGAGGCCACTGCAATTACCATTACGACAATTATACATAAAATTATTTAACCATTACAAAATACTACATAAAAGATTGTTTTGTTGTATTTTACGAATGTACACTATATTAGCCTTACATTAAAAAAGGATAAAAAGTAGACGAAACACACATCAGTGGATCTTTGCTTGCTTGCAGTTAGATCCTTATACACACAACACTTATAAAAAGGTAGTTGAATGGTATAAAATATAAATGAAGTTAATATAATAATTTTCGAATAGAGGTGAATGAGAGCGTTGAGCGAGAAGGTGAGCGATGAAAAGAAAGGCTTTCGCTTGAATGCACATACATCGCACCCACCCATCATCCCGTTTATACAAAAAGGAACAAACCAAACCGAATATGTGGGCATTATGTGTGATGGAATCGTATAAGTAAATAAAATAAAGCAGATTGCGGTGGTTTATACTATAATACTACAATACAACTACCGTCTTATTTTCTACAGAACTCTCTAAGGTCTAAAGTATATAGAGTAAGTGCATTTAATGTTTATGCTTGTGTAAAATATGCGTGTGTGTGGGTTAGTGCGCACTTGAATAGAAACGATCTGGCCCAAGAAAGGGCAAAAATGGAAGACTAAAAATAAATGAAGTGTAACTCATTATATGGATAATGCCCACTAAATGAAGATTTTTATGTTTATGTGTTATTTAATTAATTTGATGTAAATAATATGCAAAGTGACTGTTTAATATAGAAACGAGATGAAAATAAAAATGATGATGAAAATGTATCTAATCTTCATTTTTATTCCATCAATAGAAGAAATTTGATTTTAATTAATTGCCCAAAGATTAAATTAATTATTGATTGGGAGTTTTATTTCGTTTCTAATTAAACATTTCCTTTTTTTTCTCCCTTTTCGAAAAATGTTAATGCTAAAATGTCTTGTCGTTCATTAAATGACAACAAAAAATACTCATGACCCAAACTTTCAATTTTTATAAATTAATAAAATTTTAAAAATATATTTCCCTTAAGACTGCACCCGTCAAAATATTGGTTTCTTTTGAAATACAAAAAAATATTTATAAACTATTTTTAGAAATATCTTTCGAAAAATTGTAATTAAGAATTGAGCCGAACTATTACAAGAAGACTGAATAAAAATGACTTATTTATTTAATTTTAATAATAAGGAATAATAAATTGAAAATCAAAAAGCAAATATTAAAATTACGAAAGCTGAAAAGACACAAAGCGAACTTGGTTTACGCTCGGGATTAATATTTGCCGCTGTTATTGTTTGCCAAACGTCTGTCAATTAACATAATCCCCGTTTAATGGGAGCAGCTTTATATAATATTCGTGTAGTCACAACATGCAGACATCGTTTAATAATAAGGGGATCCCTTAGGATTATACGTGGCATTATAACACATAACGCATGTCAGTTGCAATTTTCAATTTACGTTTTTAGAAAAAAAAAATGCGATTTTTACAAAAAAAAAGTAAAAACCGAAACCATACTTAAGTGCGATTGAAACTGAATGCTTCAATTGCACTACAGAGTCGATTTTTCAATTGCGTTTTTAATTGAATCAATTGTTTGCACTTACCACTGATCGCATTTTATCCAAAAATTTCCACTTTTATCAAGTTGTACTTCATTTCATATCTGAATTTAAAAAAAAATCGAAAATTTAAACTATAGTAAGAAACCAAATGTTCAAAAAGATACATTTCTTTTTTTTTTTTGGGAAAGAAATATATAAAATTAAGTTTAACAATTTGTTACAGGTGAAAATATGGTTTCAAAATCATCGATACAAATGCAAACGGCAAGCAAAGGAGAAAGCGATGGCTGAACAGAATCAACACAATCAAGTAAGTAGCAATTTTGTTTCTTTTTGTCTCTTTGCTCATTCGCATCGCACAAACAGATATACATAGATATAAATACATAAAATGTAAAATGTAAGTATGCTTTCAATGCGCAATATAGTGGGTATTATTTGAAGTTATTTAAACGAGGAAATAAGGCTCGCATTACTTCGGGCCGGATTTCATATAAAAATATTCGTGAAGCGTAATTTCGAAATGGGGCGCGCTATGCGAATGCCTTGGTAGCGACGGTGCTCTTAGCGTAACCATGGCATTCGCCACTTCAACTAGATTTACCCTCAGTTCGCGATGTGTAAAGCTTTGCTCTCGAAATATCCCTCGCATCCCTTCGATCGACCAAGCGCATTACTTTGAGGCGCTAATAAAACAATCCTTTGTTTCTAATTCTCAAACTTTTCTGCGCGCAGAAAAAATACATTTCCTCAATTTTATAATGTTCTTTTCTTAAAGCTTTTTTTAACTAAATTTTTATTGATTCCAAAGAATTCAAAATTTTATTTAATGAATAAAGATTTTAAAGAATCGGCTGGATAATCCAAAATATTGTGTCCTAACTTTTTCAAAATAAGAATTCAATTAACAGTTCTTTTTTTCAATATTTTAATGATTAATAAACTTTAAATGCTTTTAGTTGTAAAAACTTATCAGTAAGTAAAACTTTCAATGAAAAAATAAATAATGCGAGCAATAAATAGGAGACTTTTGATCAATCTGTATTAAAATAAATAAAAATTTGCTAGTTAATTTTAAAACATGATATACAGAGCGATATAAACAGCGAGATTAAAACAAATTACAACTCTTAATTCGATCATTACTGTCATTCGTGATATATCTATATATAGTAATAACAACAAATTGAATTTGTTTCATCACTTGTGAGGATGCACAGATTGGTTTCCGGTGCCGGCGATATAATAGAAAGAAACTCAACCAATTTCGTGGCCACTTGATTGACAAGTGAAAGGTGTTAGTTCTTATTATTGCGTTAATTAAATATTCAAATTTCGAAGAGCAGATGCTGGACGCAAAAGTACCAAGTTTGCGATCTCGGTAACTGATTACACCTTATTAATTAATACATAGGAGTGTATAATACAATGTAAGAAATGAAAAAGAAACGGCGATGCTTGAAAAGAGATTTTTTTAATGCTTTGGAACACATAAAAGGGACTTCTTTTTCTTCGATTCCTCGTCGGGCAAGTCTTAAATGCGATTTTGACGCTTTGGAGAGTAACGATAAGATTGCTATTGTGCAAAATATAAAGGATTTTTACGTGGTCTTCGTTGCGTTGTGGTAACTGAAAGTTCTTTTTTAGTTAATCTTTCAAGAATATACACTTGTCGACTTGCAGGGTGGTGAAATCGATTATCGAATGATTATTTACAATACCGCTTTTTTTTTGTAACGAATTACAAATTGGGTTTTCAATACACTCCATCTTTTGATTATTTAGTTTTTGGGGTTTCCTTTAGTGAAAAGTACCTCTCTTAAAAATACTTCACTTCTTAAAAGAATAGACTATAAATGCTATGAAAAAAAGACGCATACCAACAGCATAAGTTTTTGAGAAGAGAAACCAATATAGAAATTGTAATTTTGTAGTCATCCAGTTCACCACGTCGTGTTGCAGTCCCAGTACTGGTGAAGGACGGCAAACCGTGTTCGGGCAGCTCAAGCGGTGTGAGCCAGTCGAACGGGGGCGGCGGCGGCAGCGTCAACACATCCCTGGCCTCTTCGAGCGACGTGGTGGGCCGCGGCATCAATCAGCAATCTGCGTGTCCGTCGCAACAGCAAACGCAATGTATGAGTAACGGCGGTCTGGCAATGGCCTACCGCCATCATCCGCACCAAGCGGCCGCGGCGGCCGCCGCCGCCAATTACCAACAGCAGTGTGGCACCTACTTGCCACTACAAGCACGCGCATGGTAGTATTAATTGTTTTTAGATTGTGTATAATAAGTACAAAGCACCACAGACAAAATCAATTCGTTTTTTATGGTCGTTTTGCTTATAAGTTTTGTGTTATAAGTATATCTAACTAAAGCATCAAAATATTTTATTTTTATTTTTAAAAAGAATTGACAGAAGGTAATTAGTTATTGTGTATAAATGTACCAGAAAGACTGTAATTAGGTTTTTATTTTTTATCGTAAATGTATAGAAAGTAGAGAATTGCTCAAAGGAAAAGTGTAATTAATGTGCAATTTTTTTCTTTCGGTTTTTGAGTATACTCGATGTAAATAGTGCGTCCATATTTGGCCAAAATTACGATCAATATATTAACTGTAAACAAATTGAAAATATATAAATATATTATAAATAATAAATGTACATATAGTTGTAATTATTTAAGGATAATTTATGAGTTTATAGGATAAATTAATAGCAAGTGAATGTACGCAAAGGACAATTTTAAATGTATTAATTGATATTATACTATCGGTATCTCAACTTCAACGAAAGCGAAATGTTGTAAAATTTAGCGCAGCAAAAGGGAAAAGTGTCGAAATGAAATTATTACTATGTAGCTAAAGAAAATACAAAGCCATTTGACAGTATTTATTCGCATTTAAGCAATTAATTGTTTAATTAATTGACATTATTTGCCAGCTGCAACTTATGATTTGTATAATAATGATAATAGCGTTAATGATTATTACCTTGTAATATTGTAACTTATAGAGGCGATATAAGTGAATGTGAAATTGCAAATAAAAAATAAAACAAATGAAAACTTTATCTTTCGCAAACAAAAAATGTTTTTCTTCTTAATTTTCAGCAGCTTCTTCTACATATTTTTTTTTCATAAATCATAAAATAAATATGCAACTTGAATCATTAATTAAAAAAAAAATCAAAAATAAATAAAAATGAAAAAATAGTTTTTGAATTTAAAGAATAGTGAAAAGGCATTGTTAAATGGTAAAAAGATGCCACTGGGACATAATCGAATTCTTTGTAGTGGTGATTCCCATTGTGCGTGTCACGTGGTCCATTCTGCGGTCAAATTGGACCTTCGGCTTAGTGTCAAGCGCAGAACGGAAAAGTCGCTTTTCCCATTCGTGACGCAGCATCCGAAGCGAAGGAGCCTTCTGGCCCGGACAGAATTATTTACCAACCGTGCAACTTTCAAACTATATGCACTATGTTTATGTACATATGGAATAAATATCAGAAATCACATGCAACTTGAGGAATTTAATTTGCATCTGAATTCCTCTTGGAATTTGAATTCTAAATGGGCGCAACGAGCAACGAGTAAACAGGTGTAAAAAGTAAACAAAAATGTTGCAATACCTATACCTATATGTAGCTATACACACCTATAAAATTAAATAAACAATAATTAAAAGTCACGGCAAGATTGGTGGTGGCTCGCAGAGAGCGTAAATTGTAAAGAGTGGCGAGGCGCCATAAAACGACAACATAATCGTCGTAGCTGACGACGATATCATTATCGCGCTGATGGGTGCCACCCAATGGGCACTAAAGAGCCACCCACGAAGATGACGGCGATGACTCGACTTCTTCGATCCGGCTCCATTCTTCCTTATAGCGCATCGCTGTTATTTCAAGCACGTAGAGTAGGTATGCGTCGAGCGCGAAGAGGTGTCCGTTCGAAGGAAAAAAGGACCAAGGACCAAGAACTCGATGATGAGCCACACAATGGTTGTCAACTTTTCGATAAATATATACGTGCATACTGCATGTATAGGTACCCATATAGAAAGGTATGTCACACATATACATAGAGAGACTTTATTTTTGAATAAATATTCATCGGACTTGTATAGTATTTAGACAGCTTTGTGTTTGCGTACAGTTTGAAATTACTTTAATGAAGAGCTCCTAATGAATGCATAACAATTCCAAAAGGGTCCTTATAGTGATGATAATTCTTATCTTATTTTTCTTAATTTTATCATTCTTAGTTTACAAAAGAAGAATTATAAGAAACTAAGACAGAAAAGAAAATATGTTGTTTGCAATAAAAATTTATTGTTTTCAATAGTTTTTAAAAGCATGATGATGATGAAATTTTAAAAATTTTATTAACAGCTTAAAGAGCATTTATTTTTGTTTATGAAAAAGTTAATTTTATTTTGACAGGTATATTAGTTTTTTTTGTTTTCATTAAAAGCTCACTTTAAGTCATATTTTCTTCGTTTTGAAAGCAATTTCCCATAGAACCAAAAATAAAGCACTTTTTTAGAAAAAAATCAGTAAAATATGTTTTAATACAATTTTAATAATCTTAATATTCAAAAATATTAATTTGATGTATAAAAAGTGATTGATAAATAAGAAAAAAATAATAGCAAGTAATAAATGAAAATTAGTTTGTAGCAATCAAAAATAAAGGTTTTCAATTTAAAAAAAATATATATATTTCATACGGTTTTTAATATTTTTTTGCAAGAACTTTAAAGAGCATTTATTCAAATATATTAAAATGTTTATTTGACTTATTAAGTTCTATTATTTCTTTTGTTTTTAACAAAAGCTCACCTTAAGTCATATTTTGTCCGTTTTGAGAGCTTTTTCTTATTACGTCTAAACTAAAGCAAACATTTTCGAAAAAAATACAAAAATTTATAGGTTATTAAATTATAGTATAAAATTTTTAAAAATATTGATGGTTTAATTATATTTTTTATCACAAAAAAATATTGTTTGCCGCCTTTGTTTGATAATTCGCTTTCATTATTTTACCGCTTTAACCCAAGGAAAACTGCTTCGATAACCACTTTAAAAGTTATTTTTTCTCTTGAAATATTCATTACAAATGTTGTTATAAATTTACATTACATTACTATAATGATATTATTATTAATTAAATTATTTCCAATCAATAATAATAACATTTATAAAAATTAATCAATGATATAACTTGGATTTAAACAATTTGAACTTTTAAAATTAGAGGCAAAAAACAATTTGCATCTTTAAAAAAAACCACATGTGTTAAAAAAATTAATTAATTAATAAAACCAGAAATAACTGTTTCATAAAAGATGAAAAAATAAATAAAATGTAGCATAAAAGAAGTGAAAAAAAGCCAAGTAATGAATTTTAATTACAGTTGACAAATTTACTGTTAAACCTCGCTCATACAACTGGAAATATTTTCGGTATTTAAATCGAATAAACGAATGCAAAACGAAAAGTAATAATTGGCTAGCGGACATCAATAGTCAACGATGACATTATTATTTATTTACTTAAACAAATTGTGTGTTGCGTAACGCCTTAGGAAATCAAGATATGAAGTTCCCCAACAATTAACGTCTTTCAACGTTTGGTAATTTCCAACTGTAAATACTTCTCGTCCACCTATAATACGTACGCTTGGTGCTTATTGCATGTGCACACGTCACAATTCAACAACAATAACAATCATGGAGACGCACAATGGACAAGATGACTCTTGGAAATATTGTTAACACCTCTATGATCTTTTATGGTAAATAAAAACATCATTAATTAACCTTTATAACATTATAAATCTTAGATTTCGTTAATAATTCAAAATTTTCTTAAAATAATATTAGTTATTATTAATATTTCTTTATTTAATTGAAAGATTAAAAATTACTTACTCTTTAAAAGAGTAAGAAAACAAATAAAGGTCAAAATCTGCCAAGTAATCTGTTCTTTTATGCGAGCATTTAACTTTTGCCAATATATTATTTGGATCATTTGGAGGCTTGGGCTAATCTGAGTAAAGCACTTATTAAATAAGAATTAAAATGAGAAACGTTTGCTCATTCACTCTTTCCCCGATTTGGCACTCGGGAGCGACGTCCTGTGCGTACGTCATTTAGTTATTGCGCTTCATCGATAATCCCCCAGGCCCCAACAATATAATATAAATGTACATCATACATAAATACATAGAAATACATAGAAAGAGGTCCGGATGTTATTATTCACGTGTGCAACTATACCTGCTTCTAATCCTGCTGCCTGTCTTTCCTCCAACTTTTATATTGAAGCTTTCTCTTTCCTCCCCAATACCAAAAGTACATCGGTACTTTCTATAATCTATATATATAGGAAGGAATTGCAGGAGGGCAGGAGGAACAAAACTGGTGCTTCGATGCCAGCGCGAGTAGCGACTAATAAAAACAGATTAGGCAAAGACCGGAAAATTCACAACAATTAGTCACACGTACATCCTCATTGTGCCGGCAACTCTCTCCCTCTCTTTTACCCTTCATCTCATTCATTTTATCGGCGCGAAATAATATTTGCTTAGGGTGCACGTCAATCATTTCTATATCGGAAGACTACGGAAGACTAAGGAAACAATTCTAAAGTATTTTTGATTTATTTAATTTACCATAAATAAATAAAAAAAAACGGTAATTAAAAATAATATAAAAATTAAGTTTCTCAAATGAACACGAAATACGAAGTTCTTCATTTGAATGATAAAATATATAAAAGTGTAAAAAAATAAAAACAACAAAAGTAAAAAGTTTCATCTCTTGGTAATAAAAATTTACATTGCACAAATTACAACATAAGCTTTTGGTTTTTGGTATTTGGTATTTAGCATTTGCGACAAGAGAGCAAGAGCAGCATTAGAAACGATTTGCTGCCGCCCTTAATCCGATACTAACTAACGATTCCGAAGAGCGATAAAGAGAGAATGCGATGTGATTAATACAGTTGCCAAGAGTAACGAATCGGTCGAGTTTGGGGGATGAGGGAACACCTGGCGGCAGCGGCGGTGGTGGCGGCAACAGCGGCATTAAATGGGGAGGGTCAAGTGGCTTCATCATCACACCGTCATTCTAACGAATGCCACGCTATACGCACGTAATTCATATAGCTTTGGAACGATATAGCTTAAAACCGATCCGCCAAACAGTTATTACATTGCATTCCTGATGCTGGTTTATTCGCCGTCGCCCTTGCACGTGCCCCTTTACTGCTTTACTTATTAATTTATATTGTACCTATGGTACTTAAACTTACGCACTTAAAAAACAAGTTATGTGTGTATTTTTAATTAGTATCTTCTTTGTAAAAAAAAAACTAATAAAAATCAATTTAGGAGCGTTCTATTTCTACTCGTAGAGATTTATTACACAGGAATAACTAAAAAAATAAATAGTACCAAATAAAGAAAGGAAAAAAAGTATTAAATCTCAATTAAAATTTTCTGCGTAATTTATTTATGAATGTACGAGTATTATGTATAGCAAGAGCCCCTATAAATAAGTCGTCGGTGATCTGAAGATGCTGGCTTGCGATAGTGTATTGTGGTGCGAGGATGAGGAAGAAGAAGGCGGTTTGTTGTGCGTGCGTTTTTGTGCGTCAAAAGGGGTGCATGCTGAATACGCCCTCACTTCTCTCATCAACATCATCAATTTTTCATCTGCATTCTCACAGCACACACACACAACGCAAATGCAGACACAAGAATACACAATGAACAAGAGGATTTCTGTGTGTGTGTGTGTGTGTGTGTGTGTGTGTGTGTGTGTGTGTATGTGCAGCTATATGAGGGAAGAGAACGAAGGAAGATGTCATCTCATACGAGCGCGATTGTGCAAACGTGCCAAGTCACTTCCTATTTGTCTATCCTTTCCGGGAAACAGGAAGTGTTTTGTATTCCACACATCTTCTTTTCTCTTCATTATTATTAATTACTGCTTTGTGCGCTTGTTTCATCACGAATTGTCTTAAAATTTCATTTTTGTTTTGTTATATTTGATTGAGAATAATTTTTTTTTTAATTATAACTTCTACTTTTAGGGTTTCCCTTTTTCCTTATCTTTTCTTAGCTTATTTTTAAAAGTAATAAAAATAATAACAAAAAAGGAAAAAAAAACCTTTTATACTGAAATAAGGATTAAAAATTGAGGTTGCAAGGTAGTACTTTGTTTCAAATTAAAGAAAATGTTTTAATATATAAAATCTTTTTATTTTTCTTTAATTAATATATTTTTATAATCATTTGGTTTCTGAACAAAATTTTCATTTGAATGTTATGCTTGAGATCATATGAATTACCTGAAGAAACTTTGACATACGTACTTTTTAAAAATACCTAAGGAAAATAATTTCACTTCTAAGATCTTGGCGATCAATAAACATTTGCGTTGAGTGAAATATAATGCAGTTCGGAGACCTTTTCATAATTGTTTAATGAGATGGGTAAACTGTTGTCGTTACTTTCTTTTTGAAAACTAAGGTCTTCAATTTCAGTGCCATAAAATTGTGGTCACTTCAAATTTGTTATCTGGCGTAAAATGCTTTCATTTTTTGCCTAAACGAGTTGATTTGGTTATTTTTCTTTTTGTTGAAATTAGTTTTCCTCAAATAACGTTTAAAAATTCGGCGTTTGATGGGGTTTTAAATCAGTTAAAACTTAAATTTAATGCGATATCTAAAAAAATACATTTTATATTTCAAGCGATTTCATAATATTTATGATTTTAAAAATGCTTTTTTTTTAATTAAAATTAAATCCATAACTACAACTTTTAACAATTTATATTTGCATCCCTTAACTACCCATCAGTTACTATAAGAAGGAAATAATAACGAAACAAAAAATATTCTTCATTATACGCACCATTCGATATAATAAAAAATCAAAATAAAAATAAAATAATAAAAATAAGCATATATTAAACAAATAAAACAGTCGGCGGTGCATTTAATAAATGACTGAATGAACCACCCTGCATGGTAATTAATTGCGCTTTAATTGCTCCAAGCACCGTTTCGGAATAATTTAATTAATTGCAAAATGTTCGCACGCGATCACTACTATACAATATGTGCCCTTATTCGACATTAATTGTTTTTCATTTAAATTAATATATCTCGTAATATTTAATTATAATAACAGCATAATTTGCACACTGCAAATTATAAACAATTGATGTATATATTACTACTATCCACCAACCAGCCCATTGTGCGTCCAAAATGTATGGCTTATATTTAATGATAAAACGAGGGTAGGTGGTATATCAATGTAGCAGAGTATGTGGTGTCTATTATTTAGGGGTTAATATGTGTTTGTGTGTAACTGTATGTGGTGTATGCGTGGTGAAAAGTATCTATTTTAGCGTTGGCGTGTTAGCGACAGTGTGTCGGATCTATATTGATAGCACCATAAAATGCTGTCCAGTTACAGTGTCGCTGACAGTGGAGATTTATCCCGACTTTATATTGTGTACGTATTCGTATTACGAGGTCCATTATATGTGCCCGGCGTTATTTAATGTGTATGTGACAATGTGTGTGCGTGTTGGGTGTGCTGGACGACGCCCACAAAAACATAAGCGTGAAAGTACGGGGTAGAAACCAACCCAAAAAGAACATTACCATCCCTTATGTTATATCATCAATTATAATTGTTTCCTTTTTTGCTTTTGACTTCTAGTAAGGTTTATTATTTTTATTTTTCATTTAAAATTATATTATTAGAAATTATTAGAAAAAAAAGCTAAACATTACACTGGTTAATAATGTTTTTGTCACATGAACTTTTTTTTTGTGACAGCTATAGTTCCAGAATTTAATGCCCAACGGATAACTGTTTACAAAAATTAGATATGATGTCTCATGGTTCCAGAATTATGCAGAAAAAATCGACGTTTTTTTTTTATTGTAAGAAAATTATTTGGCATATAATAAATGTTGATAATTGATTCCAAGAAAACTATTTGAAATAAAAGAAAAGAATTAATTGTTACTGATAGATATTTTAAAATACTATCTAAATCATTTATCAAATTTTCTACAGTTTGCTTCATTTTTAAGGAAAAAATAATACATATTTTTTTAATGGTAATCATAGTACGATATAACAAGGATACCAAATGTGTCAATATTTTTCCTTGATAAATTATTGCTTAATGGCCTTTGTATATTCCAAATTTGAAGTTTTCAAGTAAAAAAAAGTTAAAATGTTGTTAACCAGTGTTATTGTAATTAATTTAAGCCAAAATTACTTTACCTTTGTCAGAACCGCCACGTTGGCCAAGATATTCCCAACCCAATCCAGGTCGAAACCGTCGAAACCGTAGCCTTACACCACTTTAAAGCGCTTTTGGCCATGTTTTCTCGAAGAGTTGGATCAGCAGCCACTTGGCTATAAACATTCATCCCATCCTCCGATCGCAATTATTGTTTTCAATTCGGTATTCTTTTCTTTCAATCCGGTGAACCTTTTTAAGGCTCCCAAATCGATATCGTTCCATGAATTTAGAATCTTCACCGAGCCATCATGTGACAAACCAGTGAACGTGTAAATTATGTGCGTGCATCTAAATGGATCTATGTTCTCCACATCGAATTTATTTTCCATCCCCTGGCCTTTGAGCGGCCCAGCTTCCATAGTAGCAAACGATTTTAACTAAACGCTCATAGAAAAAAAAAGTTCCTAATAGATATTTTAAAATACTATCTAAGTAATATTTCAAATTTTCCATAGCTTGCTTGATTTTTGAGAAAAAAAAAACTTTTTTTGTTATTGGTACATAATAGGTTATCACAAATTCACGAGGATACTTGATGAGCCATTTTTTTTTCTTGATAGACTCTATGTATTCAAATTTCATTTATATCAATTTGAAAAGTTTTCGTGTGGCAAAAAAAGAAAAAAAATTGTTAACCATTTTTATTTACTAATTAAAATAAAAAATACTGAAAAACAAACAGCAACAACATCAAAACTACTAATTGCCGTTTTGTCAGAGACTCAGAGTACATCAAGAAGGGCGTTAAATATTCAACTAACACCCCAAAACACACCAAACAAAACAGCGTATCATGAAAAGGGTCACGCCGTAACATTTTTCATAATGCAAAATGTATCTTTCACTATAAACGGGCATTCTAAGCTTATACGACACCAAACAAAAAGCGAAAATGAAAGAAAATAAAAAAGTGAGACAATGAGGGTTACTGCATCATGTAGCATATATATAGAGTACAGACGAAATCTAAAGCAGTCTAAAGTGCTGCTGCATGATGTGTAGAGGACAAGAGGGGTTGTTGGTTCATTGGGTACTGCTCGCTGCGTATACATAGCGGGGTAAATGCAAGGCAAGTCGCAAGTTGCACACATACCGTACGTACCAGTGGCGCACAATAGCCACTTGAGCAGTCGCTACCTAAGGCCACCACTCGAAAATTCCCATTGTCGTTTTTTTAAGCAGCGACATCTGCGCACCCATCGAATAAAAAAGGTGCACGTAGAGTCAGGACGCAGGACTTTCGACGCACAGGACAATCTGAAAATGTTCTCTAAATGGTCTCTATATGGGTCATGGATTGATGCTTATGGGCTCGAGCAAAAACCAAACTGCACACGCTCAAGAACTCAAGTGCTTTTTCGATTTAGTTTTTTTTTTTTTTTTTGGTGCAGAAATTATTGGCAAATGGACCGTAATTCCATGCAACACGAATAATACTAATGCCCACACTTCGTTGTTCCATTGACCCTAATGCTGCTAATGCAGTATTATAATATGTTTGCCCAGCGTTCACGCATAATTTACTTGTCTGATGAAATTTTCTAAGATTTTTTTTTGTTATTTCTAAGTGGTTTTAATAAGTGGGTTCGGTGCTTGCCCATTGCATATTGCAAGAATAAGGAAATATCAATGAAACTTCCATAACTGATTGAATAAGTTTTATGGGATTTTTGGTATATTTGGTTAAAGCAAAATAAGCATTGGTTGGGGCGTATGCGAAATGATTGTATCTTGATTTGTGGAAACGCATTGAAATTCCTTGGGGTGGAAGCGCCAACGTTGAAATAGCAAGGCAAGGGGTTGTTAACGAGCAGCTATTAGGGAAATATTCACGAGCACTTTTTGTGCCCATGTTTGTTTATTTATTGATGCGTATAGTGGAAGCAATAAATTTCTAATGATTTTTCTCTTTTAATATATTAAATCTTCAATCTTTTTCAAACACTATTTTAGAATGAAATTTTACAAATTTAAAATAACAATCAGCCATTATTGCTGAGATGCACTTTTATTATAAAATTAAAACACAATTAAAACTTGGTTATGACAATTCAAAAACCACCAAATTAAAATTACTTAAAAAAAAAGAACAAAAAGCATAAAATCAAAATTACACCTGTAAAAACAATACGGGAGATACAATAAAGCAAAGTTGCAATGAATCATGTCATTTTGATATCAACTATGATATTTTAAATGGGGCAGCTCAGTATTCATTTCATTTTGATTCTTTTTTAAAAATAAAGACGATTTTGTAAAAAATGAAGTTTTCATATTAGATCTATAGATATTGCCCACTTCCGGTTATATTTCTACATTAAATTAAAAAATACCACTGAAAAAAGTTATATTTGCTATTTATACGATTACTTTTTGAGTTACTTCAAGAAAACTAAATTGAAAATGTTGTTACGGGAGTAAATTACTAAGACACTGTGGTGACGTCACCTTTTGCAATGATAATTAATGGAGATTTCGTTTTTTTTTTTTTAATAAGTCAAAGTAATAATCATTAATTAAGACTTATTAAATAGTACACTTTTTCAGTTTGGTTTTTTACATCAAATAATAGCATATTTAATGAAAGATATAGATGGATTTGAAAAAATGAAGTTTTATCATTGACTAAAGAGTTTACATAGACGCGCAGCCTAGTGGAGAAAAGTTGGTACACGTTCTTCCATTGAGATTCCCGTTACTTTTCCATTGACCTTTTTGACCTTCCAC
>JASKGO010007368.1:0-25638 GCA_030556065.1 Holobus sp. GC000080 | reverse complement strand
TAAAATCGGTCGAATGGTACTCTTGGCATACGTTGTCGACATTCAGCACCTTCCCTCTTAATAAGCCCATAGCCAACTATGGTTTCCATTTAAAAAACATAAGTTTATTTTTTATCTCGAAAATCTAGCAAGCTATAGAAATTTTGAAAAATTATTTGGATTGTATTTAAAAATACCTATTAGGAACAATTATTACATTCATTCTGCGTCAAATAGTTTTCTTGGAATAAATTATCAAAAAAATCAACGGTTTTTAGATTTTTCTGGATAATTCGGGAACCAGGAGCCAAATCCAATTTTTGTAAAAGGATATTAGTTGAGCGTGAAATTCTGCCCATTTTTGCCCATTTAACCGAATCTCTATCTCTAAAACTGTAGAAGTTACCCAAATACGGGTTGAGAAAATGGCCACCCTGTATACAGGGTATTTTTCGACTTTTTCATTTTGGGGCTTTTGTTTTGAGGAAACGGTCAACGATAGTAGTCCAGTTCCTTCATTAATTGCATTTGCAATGTAATTCCAGATCAGTATAAACACTTCCAGCAACCGTTTATTTCCGGTTATACCGGAAATAGGTGTCAAATGGATTATTATAAGTGCAAACCCCAATTTTTATTTCACAATCTGATATTGAAAAATTAATTATGTTTTTTTAGAGAAAGTTGTTTTCTATACCATATGCTTACTTTGCTTTTTTTTTCAACTCGGTCATTTTTGTATAATAATAATTATTTTTAACAAAAATTTCTTTTTACTTACTACAATATACAGATTTATGAGAAACAACTTTCAAATAATCTTTAAAAACTTAATATTTCAAGTTATTTTATCATTAATTTTTTGATCATAAACAAAACTTTTGTTAAAGAAGTATCGCATCAGGAAATTAAAAAAAAAATGTTTTAGCAGAAATTTTCGAAACTTGACATAACGTTTTTTCACTTCCACGACAATCATAGTGTAAAACCACATAAAAAATAATGAAGATAAACTTTTATTACAAAATCATCTTTATTTTTATTAAGGAATTAAAATATAAATAAAAAAATGGGGTGCTCCATTTAGAAAAATGAAGTGGGTAGCGACTTCCGGTTTAACCGGAAATAACATGACGTGGAAAATATTTTCCGAAAATGAAGCATTTGTTTAAATTATGAATGGAAAAGAAAAAATTAAGTTCGCTTTTATTATTCTCCATATATAAGCACCGTGTATAGAGAATAATAATCAAAATATAACAAATTATCAATAAATATATGGCCAAGATATGATTTTTTTTAAATAAGGGATCATTTTATACAAAAGTGACTGGAAGGGGAGGATACTGTGATAAACAAGAATGATAAAACTCTTTTCCTATGACTTTATACTTTTATAGTCATGAAAGAACCCAACTACATATGAAACTACCTACAAATTGGGGTGCTCCATTTAATACAATATTGATTACCGATATGACCGGAACTAGCCGGAAGTTAGCACTATTGCAACTGACCCATAATATCAATGAAAATGTTTAAAAAAGAATTACGGTTTATCATTTTCTACGAACAGATGCCCCAATATTAAAAAAATGACCCTGTAGAGACTTAAGAAGGTAGCGGAAATTTGCGAAGATGTACGTTTAAGTGATTCCTTTGACTGAATATATTAACAAAGAGCATAGTTCCAGTTACTTATATGAACACACATCATATAAAGTTGGTTTAAAATGTTTACATTTACTGATCATGAATATTCATGTACAGAAGGGGAATGCACGCTTTTCTTTATTGTTAGCACGACGGTGTGTCTTGAGGATTTTCAACTTTAAATGTATTTTGTCATTCGCCTTTACTCCGTTCCTCTTGTTCACAGTCAGCTACCATAATCTCCGATGATAAAAGAAATAATATCTTCGTATAAATATTTACCCCTCCAGGAAACAATAAGTGACAGAAACTGTGGCGACAGGCGTGGGCGACAGAATCAGAACAGAGCGAACAATAAGTGTTAAGAATTTTCATTTTACGAATAATTTGAACATTTACCTATTCAGTATATAATGAAAGACCTTTGTTTATACGTTAAAGTCATTAAAAGCTCGATTAAGTTAATTTTTTTTTTATAAATTCATGACATTGCGCGACGCTTGCGCTCAAAGCGTAATTGTCTGAAATGCAATCGAGAAAAACTAATTGTGTCACTAGTTCGCTTGGTTTGACCGACCGGTACTTAATAAAGGAGCCAGTCGATATTTGTATCCGGAACTTTGGGCCCCTTGTCCTACCTAAGCTCCAGTTGTTGTGTACTTCCGGTCACGAGATATGCTAAATAGATGATTACACGAGAATAGCCGTAGCCATAAGTAATATTATTGAGTTGTAAATTATTATACTTAATACTCTATACTTAAGGGGAACACTTCGCATACGATAACAGACTTTACTGGAATACCTAAACTATGTCAATTTATTTGTTGAGAATCTTTATTTAAATATCCTTCCATTCGAGAATAATAAATTTTCAATGAAAAGTTAACAGTTTATTTCCATTAATTTTTTTCTTTAAAATAGTAGACGACAAAATATGTGATGATCGGTTACTCAAACCGTAATGGTATGACCTTAAATTACCTTAAAATTATTTAAGAGTCACTAAAATTGGCAAAAATTGCAAAAATTTCGGGCTTCAATATTTCATTGTACAGAAATTAGATTTGCCTCCTATATCAAGAATTATACCGAACATACCGATTATTTGATAATTAATTAAATGAAAGCAGTATGATATTGAAAAAGCATTAGTTATATTGAATGATAGATATTCTTAAGTACAATCAAGTTTGTACGTTTAATAATTTACCAAAATACTAAAAATTTCATGTGGCATAGAAAAGTGAAAATTTTGTTGACCAGTGTAATTAATAGGGCATATTGGTATACTGGGTGTCCCAGCGAAAAGTATCCACCCGGAATATCATGAAAACTACTCATTTTAAGAAAAATCCCTGAGACATGTCAATTTTTGTTGTTAGGGGGACATCTTTTGGAATATTTCGTTATGACGTAACAGTCACCCCCTGCCCCCCACGACCCCCGACTTAAAAATCTTAAATGGCACGGAGGGTCGAGTGACCCCTCATTTTAAAGAGAATATTTTTTTAAATATTATAATGAAAACCGCATTAAAATCGATTCGATGGTTTTGTTGTAATTTATTAATGAAATTGATACAAATTGCCTACTTCCATTTAAGGTTTTAATGTTTCCATGGTTACGAACTTATTATTGTGATCTGAAAATAAGGGGAAATAGTCAATTTGTATCAATTTCAATAATTTATTATATTTTTCATCGCTCAGATTTTAAATATTTGCTCTTAATTTATAGGGCACATTGTCCGTTTTTAAAATGCAGGACAAAATATAATTCATGTGGCTGAAAGACCACACTATATGTCGATGGCCCTAAGATACTGTATCTTCAGTTCCCAGTACCATCAAATGTATAATTATTTATTATGATTTCAATTTATGTGTTTTCGGTTTCCTGGAAATATTTTCTTTGAGTAAGCGGTGTCTGCTCTCAGAGCATATGTCCAAGAACAACATGAAGTATTGTATCCGGCGTTCGATTTACGAGATTGTAAATATTGGCAATGAATTAGGAAACGCAAACCTTGCAAAGAGAAAGGAGTAGAGGTACGAGAGGTGGACCAGCGGAGGTGTAATGGCAGCGGCGGGTGGCAGAACGAAGTTAGCGAGCGGACAGGAGACGTAAGGTTGAGTCGGGTTTTATATCTCTCCCCGTATAATATAATATCGACTATTATTTTAATGTGCCGGCCCGGATCTTTATTGGTGGTACATTAAATGATAAGAAAAACGTAAGAAATAGGAAGGAGTATATACCCTTAAAAAAAGACACTCAATAAATTAAGAGATATCTGTTATCAGTAGGAGGAATAACCCGATGAGAAATTTCTATTAAACAGAGGGTAAGAAATGGCGCATTCAAGCATGAGGAATATTTATTTCGGGATCGCGTCGGATGTTGTAGGTTTTTGGCTCCAGTGCGCTCTCCTCTCCGTCCTTTTCCGTCTCTTCCCTTCGCCGCCGCCGCCGCCGACGACTCGCCTCCTCCGTGGATAACACAGTGTGTGCAATGGGCATGGCATGGGCGAGGATAATATTTTCCGTCAGCTATATTCCCACTCTAATTCTGCACATTTCTTCGTTCTCACCTATTTCAGTCCGGTTTCACTTAGTCCTCAGGCCATTTGTCTCTATAATGTATGTTCTCTCAAGCGCCAATTTATTCAAGTGTTGGTATTTTCCGAATCGGAATTTCCACAAGCAGCCGCCACGGCTGCTGCTGATGTCATTGCCGCCTCTGCCTCGTTAAACCAAATGCCACCGAAATGTAATCATTTATTATTATTATAACGTATTTTGTAGAGGCGGTCCCCGGTTTGCCGCATTCAATATGATTCGTTTTCGTTTAAACCGCCGGCTGAGGTGAAACTCTTTCGATTAAATTAAGCCCCTCTCGGTGTACATGTGCCAATTATTCGAACGCCTTCGTCCCAACGAATTGCTACATCGCATTATGGAGGCAGTTTTATTAGCTCTCGTTCCCAGACCGAAAACACTGCTCTTAACGTTCACAATGAGATGTTATTATTATTCAAATACGAGATACCGAGTGTCAAAACATCATGGTGGAACGCTACCACTTCTATAATTTTCGAATTAACGAATTGAAATTTAATAAAGTTATAAATTAGCATATTTTGGAATGGGTTAAAGTTATTTACAATTTCCGTTTTAACAGGATTTACGAGTAGAATCAACTTTTGTTTTTTAATTAATTCTACACATCATTATACAGGGTAGGCCATTTAATCAAGCTCGGAATACTCTCTTTTAATACAAATTTAAAATACAGTCTTTTCTCAAATTAAAGGCACAAAGAGTGTTATAATAAATTCAAATACAAAAGGACATGACTCTTTTGAATCTTTTGGTTAAAAGCAAAAATTGCAAAACTCAATTATATTAGAGGGTACCTAAGAGGTTATATAAATAGCTCGGCCTTACTCAATGCGCAGAGGAGACTTAGATTTAAATTAATGTCAGAAAAATGGCTAATACTGTATAATCAGGTTGATTGAAGTCTATATTAATGTTGTGATATTATACTTTATATTTAATTATTATATCAAATATTTGAAAAATGACAGCTCCGGGATCTTTTTACACTCCATATAAATGTATATTTTTTGAATGTACCAAAAATCTTACCACAAAAAAAAAATCGGTGCGTTTCTTCTCGTCAATTAAGTGACATTGCTTTTCAATGGATTTGCAGCAACTGTAACAACATTAGTATCCACTCATTCAATTTGATTACTTGATTTGATTGCTATTTATGGTGATGGCAACGGTTTACCACGATTACCATTCGATATAACGTATTTAATTAGGAAAAATCCTTCTTTTTTCCCAAATATAATATACAATATCATTGAATGCAATCTATCGAAAACTAAACTATCGTTGAAATCAAGAAAAAAAAAAGATACTTGATAAGGTTATAGCCAACTATGGTTTCTATTAAAAAAACGTTTACTTTTTTATCTCGAAAATTCAACAAGCTATGAAAATGTTGTACACTTTTTTAGATTGTTCCTAAAATATCTATTAGGATCATTTATTACTTACTTTGTTTCTATGCCAAATAGTTTTCTTGGAATAAATTATCAAAAAAAAATCGACGATTTTCAATTTTTCCGGGATAATTTGGGAACCAGGCAACATATCTGATTTTCGGAAAGGGATATAAGTGGAGAGTAAAATGATGAAGTTATCCATATACGGGTTAAGAAAACGACCACCCTGTATACGGAGTGCCTTTAAAATGTAGGTCCACTTGTCTATTTCTACATTATTCAAAAACGGAAATTTCAATATCTCATTATATTGGCACTCTATACTCGCAGGCCACATAAGTGATACACCCGCTGTAAAGTGTAAAGTGGTAGCAATTTCATATTTATAGAATATCAATAATGAATAGCAATTTCAGTTTACAATTATCGGTCTATCAAAAAAATAAACTCTTCAACATTTATTCCTGCAACGCACTTTAGGACTTTAACACCGTGCAGCACCTCGAGTTGCATTTCTGGGGCAACCCGGAGCATTTAACTTCCAGTCCTTTGCCCAAGTGGTTGTGGGAACATTCCGTTTGCGTAGACAACCCGGATATCCTTCATCGGCCCCCCATATAATTTAAGGATAGGTGTTGGGATGAACTATTAGCAGTTGAATACTATATAATCAGAAAATCGGAAACCGGCAATCTTATTTCTCGTCATGAAAATAAATAGAGACGGCATTTTGAATCATGTTTTTTTTTCAGCAATGATAACTTAAAAGTTATGACACGTCAAAATGGGGCATCATTGCAATACATCTTTATCATATCGTTCGCATAACCTACTATATAAATTCATAATGAGGCACTCATTTTCGGAAATTGTTGAGGCGTTGTAGCGGCCGTAACGCAAACTAAACGGTTATGATTGCGTTATGGCCCATTATATCACTTTTGAAATGAAAAGGCACTACATCAGCTTTTGACTCAATGTGTTGACTACAATTTAATTGTTCCTTAGTCAGTTCTTTGTTGAAAACCTTGTTTTTGTTTTGTCAACGAGTCATTTTGAAGATTTTGTTTTATAAGTTGTCTGGTAGTTTGTTGCAAAATTTTGGCGCATCCGATATTGG
Source organism: Holobus sp. GC000080 (assembly GCA_030556065.1). NCBI lineage: Eukaryota > Metazoa > Arthropoda > Insecta > Coleoptera > Staphylinidae > Holobus > Holobus sp. GC000080. Next base: position 18,865 of record JASKGO010007368.1, on the reverse strand, counting down.
CATTCTGCATTTTATGATTTTTTTAATCAACTGTTTGTTTAACCTACTGGAGTTGGGTAGCTCTTTGTCCTTCCTGATTGGTGTATGAATGTAGATTGCATCGCATAAATATTAAGTAATCAAGTATTCAGCAGCGGGGAAGGGTCAAAATTTTTGCTTACTTGGTAAAGTCATGTCTACAATCATCGGTATATTTGATTCCATCAATCACTCTTATCGTTCTTCTTTGAAGAGCAAAAAAGAGATAATTATTTTCAATGACATTCTACTTTTTAAAATTTTAAATGGCCCTTAAAATAAAAATTATGCTGCTAACATTTTTTTTATATCTTAAAAACTTTTTGAAATAAATTTCTGTAAAAATTTTCTGTAAAAATTAAAATTTTCTGCAAATGCTTGGGATATTCAATTTATAATTACAAAGCTAATAGCTTATTTCGGTATAGTAGGAACTGCTACTGTGCGAATAAAATAGTTGTCTTGACCTTTTTCATGCAAAGTTTCAGAAGTCCGCAATCATCAATTTCCAGGTTCCTCAATTTGGGAGTCCCCATATAAAATGCATTAATTAACATTCCTTAAAAAAGCAATTGAATTACATAACTGAATGTAGAAAAATACGTTCGAATCAATCATTCTGCAAAAAATATGGGCCAATCCATTTTGTAATTTTATTTCCTATTAAAGTTATAAGTATTAGAGAGGGTAGTAACTCGAAAAGTATTGGACATGTTGTCTTCTTTGATACTGCCGCAACGCCACTACGTTCAAAGAAATGCAATCTTAGCAAAGCACATGATAAATTTCTATTAAACCCATTGAAGAGGAAACGAAAATAATAACTTCGCACGTTCTTCTGTGTTGCGTTCCGTAGCGAAACAAACTGTCATTCCGACTTTGTTACGCAAACACCTTTAATCAGAGGTGACAAAATCGTAATTAATAAATTAACATATAAACAATATTCCAGGTAACGGATGGCTATACGCTGGTAGCATGGACCCGGAATGGAATTCGCTCGATCCATATTTATTATTATGGAAAAATCAAAGCCGCAGGAAAATGATACGGCACTGCCACTTTCTTATTTTAATTAAAATGCGATTAATCATCTACGCAAACAGTGAATCGCATTCAACCGTGTATCGTGTGACCGAACATTGTGCAAATACAATTAAGAAACACAAAATTACTTATTTAGGTAACGAGTCGGTGAAAAATGCGAACGCACGAGTTGCGTTTGCATCACATTTCAATTATGTTGCGATTACGGTATTACTTGGCGTTTCAGAATACAATATTTTTATTGCACGAATTCTTCGTTCGGACAGCCGAAAATATTAACTAAAGCTTGCAATTGTTATCATCTGTTTCGTTTTTTGAGGACCGCCGTCTCGGGATGATTTCGCAAACAAAAATACCACTTTTACGCACTAGGGCGTGAAATCTTTGTTTTGGAGTTCGCTTTGCATGCGAGAAATACAACTTTCGGGTGAATGAGTACAAAAATATTATTCCGCAGCAACAGCAGCCATCGGCATTACGGGAAAGCGTTGACTTCGTTGCCCAATGCCAGCAATGTTGTTGTTCTTTCGCCAATGTCGTAAATTCTGATGAGACTTATCTGCGTGCCTCTGTATACGAAATCCAATTAATTAGTTTCATTTTCAATTATCATTTGAATTAAGTTTGCTGAGTGCGCGTTGAAATTAACCCGTTCCAAGAAGATGGCGATCGCTGGAGATGCGCAGCAAAAATCGTTATTGTAAAAAAGGCACGCCAATTAAATGAAAGACTTCATTGTGCACAGTAACGTAAAAACATAAGCAAAGGATCATTAGGGAGCAGAAACTCTGATATTTTTCTGATTATTATTTTTTGCTTTGTTTCGTCCAAATCGATCGTAATTACGCATACTTTATTATAAAGTGTGTTTATAAATACAGCTCCCTCGCTTTATTTGTAAAGTAGGCAAGTTCAAGTTAAATTGTCATGGTAATGCAACATTCCTTTCGGCACAATTTAAGTTTTTTTTTTCTGTATTTAAAAATATCTATTATAGGGGCAATTACTTTGGTTTTATCTCAAATAGCTTTCTTGGAATAAATTATTATCAAAGAAATCGACGATTTTCAGTTCTTTTCTGGATAATTCAAGAATCAGGAGATATAACCGATTTTTGTAAAAAAAAATATAACTTGAGCATTAAATTCCCATTTAACTGAATCTCTAACTTTATAACTGTGGAAGTTACCCATATAAGGGTTGAGAAAATGGCCACCCTGTATATAACAGTCTAAACGCACCAATTTTTGGAACGTCAACTAAACCGGATGTGTGTAATTACCCGCATACGAATTTTGATACAATCTAATTTACGTTATTCTACTCGATAAAAGATTTCGCTCACAACGGGCCTGCACATTAGTGTACACTTATAAAAAAATACGGCTGCAGTAATTTGCTTCTGTCTTTTAAGCGTGATTGCATTTATTATGCAAAACGGAGACAGAGTAACGCCAAACGCGCATTTAAAATACATGTACATGCAGCGCAACTGGATGGTTTGTGTGTAATTAGTCCAAAAAGAAATTTTATTGATTGGTGTTGGCCGAACCATTGTTTTGCCTGTTTTTTTTTTATTCATGCAGGGATGCAAAGCATTGATCTGCAGTATAAACATAATAAATGATATTTAATCTTTTTTTTTTTATTTGGATGAAATGACAAAAAAGATGTGTCTTCTATACAGGGTGACACTGAAAAGTGGCTCACCCCTTTCATTTCTTTATTTACAAATCGATTTTTATGAAATTTTGCTCATTTATATAAGACAACATTTCGAATTGATTGAACTAAATTTCAATTTTTCACCAATTCCAGTTTCACCGGAAATGACCTCAACTTTTGATTTTTAAATGGCAACTCCAAGTTTTTTTTTAACTTTTTTGGATTCCTTGGGTCATTTTTAATCTAAAACCATATAATATAATGCCTACAATTTATTTGCGTACATTTTCACAGTAGTTCGGTAAAAACTGCCGTTGATAATGGTAAGCTGCGGTCGTAATTACGAATTCGGTCATATTTTATTACCATTTATTAATTTCCTGCCGGTGCGGGTAGGTCGGAAGTGAATAAAGTCGACAATCTGTAGAGCAGTATAATTTCGAACCTTTTCGGCAAACATTAACAGCAGACTAGCATGTACACCGCCTTGGGCCGCGATATTAATTTAGGGTCGTCTGTCTTTCTGTACACACATATATAAACACATCGGTCTAGATAATATTTCATAAATGAATCGCTTGCACTTTTCCACTCAAAATAAATATTACCGACGAATGCGGAGCAAAGCACACACACACAAATACAGGCAGATTATCTCATGTAGGGAGTTGCCGCTTTAATTTTACAAACGTTTTCAATTCGGTCGCGATTTTTTTTATTGCTGTGCTGTGCTGTGCTTCGCTATGAGATATTGTGTTAGATTTAGATTTATGTGCGTTATAACAGTGATATAATTTTTTCTCTGTTCCTCTATTTCGCAGATGCAGCGTCTCTTCCGATCCACACGGTGTCGTTGAAAGCGGGAGAGAATAAGTCCTTATCGTGTCCCGGGGTGAATGAGCATTCATTGGTACACGCTCTGGAATGGATCTCGCTAACAAACCATCAAAAAGTCGTGGAATATATGAAAGACTCGACTACCGTTTGGGTGAACCAACATCGTATCTCTCTGCTCACAGATACATTTGGTCTCACGTTTCATCCGGCCGCCGCCGAAGACAGCGGCGACTATGTTTGTTTGGTTAACAGTCGCCCCAAACCCGACGCTCTGGTCCGCCTCATCGTGCAAGGTAATGTTCGTTTTCACTCTCATAACCAGCCGCCACCTGGACCTGGACCAGATATTATTCAAATGTTTTCACCGAAAATGCCATCAGTCGTCAGTCGTGTGTGTGTGTGTGTGTGTGTGTGTGTAATTAAAGTTGGCAAAGCGAACGAAAGGGACGTCCCCCATCACGCGAAAAACGCAACGCGATACCACATAAAGCATAGTATAATACAACAGCAACATGAATTCTAACGAACGTTCTTCGCTTTCAATTGTTAAGCACATAAAGACGCCGCAACGTGCCGGCGAAGATATGGCTCGCCATAAATATTGTACAAATGTCAATTTGCTCGATTTTATTCGAACACTTATTTTGAAGCTCGCTATAAATTTTAGGGGTCTCGCGCAATGAAATCGTGTAATCCGCCATGCCACCATGCATAAGATTCCGATGGCGGATGCATTGATATCAAGAAATCAGTCACAGTGCTGGCCGTGATTCACGGCGTATCACAGTGTGCCATCGATTTTTGGCTATTTCTACAAGAGCTCGATTAGAACTGTTGCAGAGACTTTTACAGCGATAGATAGATTACTAATACTTTTAGGCATTTGCCAATCATTACATTGCAGGGATGGCAATACAATGAAACGAAACTTTCAAATTGGAGTAGAAGTAACATTAATATTAACAATAACATATTTTTTGATTTAGTAACAATGACTAGTCGGTAGGTAGGGAATAAAGAAAATGACCATTAAAAAAAAAAAGTGGTTTTACATTTTTAATTATTGCTTCGCTTGGAATAGTCGGATTTCTTTCACTTCACATTCGTTGAATTAAGGGAAAGAACAAAAAATGCCTCGAAATTGGACATAAATTATTTTTTTCCAGGAAAACTATAAACATGAGAAATTTTTTTTATTCATTTTGAGTTGTTTTATAAAAATAATAATTTTTTTTTTTACAATATGGCGTTCGGAAGTAACGAAACTCATTTGTTTAGTAACTTTTTTGAGGCTAGGAATTTTTTAACCATTTTTTGTAAATCCTTTTAGGCAAAGTTTTATTAATCTCACTTTGCACCCAATAAACTTCTCTGATATATTGGATGGCCATTTTGACGACTAAGCGGAAATGCAAGCTGGAAATGTTATCGAATATCGATTACACACCTTCGCCAGAGCATTATTAAACAGGACGCAGTTCGGGTTGCAGTTTGTGTGTGTGTGTGTGTGTGTGTGTGTGTGTGTGTGTGTGTTTTCATCGTTATTACTTTATTAGCAAATCAGTGCGCCGAGAATGTCTTCATTATGATGTGAAATAGATTTTGACCAGAATGCCCTTGTAGTTGTGAACCGAAGAATGAACCTGTTAGGCTATATCTGAATTGCCCATTTGCAGAACGTTACGAGTACAATGGTAATTAGTTTGCTATTTAGGTCCGACGCGCTATCAGTCGCTCTTATCTAAACGACCCTTTCGATAGGAATTAAATAATCCGCACTGGATAAACGGATGTTGCAATTCTGAAAGAAAGTAATAGAGCTGTAAGTGGCGAAAATAAAAAGCACTTTCCTCGGAATATTACTTAAAAATTAATAAAGTGGGCGGAAGTAACGGGAAATAAAACACGATATCCGACACGAGAACTTTCGGAATTTTTGATGACTTTGTTTCCGCATTACTCTTTGCCTAGCCGTTCTGCTCCGTCCCTCTCCATTCCTTTACTTATTCAATGTAGGCTTCGCTTATTTATCCTAACACGACTTGTGCTCGCCAGAAAATCACATCAAATTTTGCTAAAGCAATAATTGACTAGTCGGTATATTTTCGCAAGCAAATGACGTGCGCAATAAACGATACGCTTCCCATTGACGAATGTGTATTTAAATAAAATTTCACGTGTCAATGGTTTGACAACGGGCTTGTTGTTGTTTTTTTTTCCTGTTTTCTCTCTATATAAACAGTATTGCTATATAAACCGTTGTTTCAATTAATCAACTGTGAACGATAAATTTACATTAGCGTTACATGGTTATTCATTTGGTTTTGAAAACATTGATTCAAATTAAAACTTTTTATTGAACAATAAATTCATGGGTTCATGGTTAATTTTATTTTTTTAAATTGTTTTTCTTTTATTACTTAAAATAAGTAATAATGTCATTGATAATTTGTTCAAAACAATTTTTTTTATGTTAAATACTTTTCTTCGTTCTTGGACTGTCTTGAGAATACATAAAAATAGTATAAAATATTTTAATGAATAATCTTAATGGATCAAATTGGTTGTCCCTGTAGGTCTAGGTCCTAGGCCCTAGGAGATCAAGAAAACTTCAAGTAAATCTGATCCCGAAATGAATAGTTCATTATTTATTGGTCACGTCCAATGCGTTTAGTTTCATTTTATCATTGTTCATTGTTATTCATACATTTAATGCCTCTTGGAAAATCAATTTCCTTAGTCATTTTTTACCCAACATTCCGATTTCCAATCGAAAATATTACCCCTTTCTTAACTCCTTCAACTATCCATTCATTCATTCCTAATTCAACATTGTCTTCAGCCTCATTCAGAGCAAGATCAATACAGTTTTCATGCAATCTATCAAAGTGCCAATTAAAAATCAAAAGTAGGGGTAGTTTCCGCTTAAACCGAAAGTGGAACAAAATTGGAACTCCAGTAAATTGGAATTGTTGCCTTATACTCGTATATCTGTACCAATTTAAAAATGGCAAGGATGGCCCTAAACCCTAAATCCGTGGCCACCCGATATACAGCATTGTTTGCTTTCAAATTTAAATTCTATATATTAGGTTGTCAACTTCCAAATGTGGAACATTTCAAGGAAGGCGGCATGGATAAAACGACTATTTGTGGCCTATGTTAAATTACATATTTTTTAAGTCACTTTGTCTCTCTCTGATACAAACGTTCACATTTTTTTTTGGTTGTATTGATCTGAACATAGAATGGTCAAGAAAAAATAAAGCCTTGTTTTTTTAAGGGAATGCATACATACACCTCCTTTTATTTCCTTGTGGTTTCAGTCCAGTATACATATTTGGGTGAGACGTGCTGCAAGACTCGGTCAAACAACGTACCCGTTCATCTTAAAAATAAAAATGCTTCATTTGCAGCGTTCTAAAGAGGGCACTTCCAAATATCTCTATCTACTTACCGCTAGCCAAATAGCGATTTAAAATAAAAACATTCTAAATGTCCTCTGGGACGAAATTTAACACGCCAGTTGTTGTTGGTTGTCCTTAATTTGGTTCATGGAGGCATTGAATTTAGGTGGAAATTAGCGAGCATGCAATAGTTGGTTTTTCTAATGTCTAAGCGAAGCCCACAGTATGCGGGCAAGCAATCGGACATAAAACACCCGGTAGACTGTAGTCGAATAGGTCATAACCTTTATTTGAATGAAACATTCCGTCATAACAAGTGAAGGTGTCAGTTAACACACACCTTAAACCCCTGCGCCAGATTGCGAATATGTACTCCAATGTAATATGTAGCATATGATCTATCGCTGCGCGCAATTGTAAACTTGGGACATAAAATGACTCGCAACATCGCCGCATATTATATAAATTGTAAGTACGTATAACTGCGAAATGCATTTAACGTCTGACAAACTTCCGAAATTTATTATTCGCAAGAATTATAATAAATTCCGCAATGGCGCACATATATGGCACAGCTTTATTGTGTCGCCAAAATGTTTCGGCTTTTGTGTGACAATACCAAATATATAATTTGACGCTTAATAAAAGCGCAAGCGGCACAAAGTAAGTAAGTCTAAACTGCTGAATTATTTCCACCGGTCCGAATTGAAACTTCAAACGTTTTCAACTATTTGTTTCGAAACCAAAGTAACGTTCATTTACAACCGGATATGATTGGTTATAAAATAGCGCGGCTCGTTTTAAATTAAAATATACCGGATGAGTCGATGGCAATGAGATTAAGGTTATCACTGATGGTTTTATTTTTGGTCAACGATGTGTGTATTATTTAGTACAAAATTATAAAGTGTGTAAATAGACAAAAATTACCAGAATCCCATGAGTTAAATTTTAAAAGAATAGTAGATGCGTTTCCATAAATATAAATTTAAATTTAAAAAAATGCACAATTTTGACATTCATTTGTTTATAGAAGTAAATGACATGAACTTTTTGGGAATAAAGGTTTAACTAATATATTTGTAGGGGGTTCCCCTGTATAATAGAAAGTAATTTTGTGTTGCACCTTCATCGATATTTGTCTAACTGCAAAGAAAAAAATGAAAATATATTGAAGTTTACGCTAAATCTTACTGAATCATACTTTAGGTCCATCCTCTAATTGAATTTCAAATTTATAAAAAAAAAATACCATTTATGTAATTCCAAATCCAAACACAAAGCAAGAAAAATTATCTGAGCTGTATGCTTGGAACAAAAGTTACCAACAAGAACATGTGAAGGCGGAGGGCACGGCATACATTCCTTTAAAAACTTCTTGATTGCTAAATTTACAAATCTTGATCGTTCTAGTATACAATTCCGTATGTCTGAAAAATTGGGTGACTTTTAACAATCATCACATCTTCATTAACAAAGGGAAAACGATAAGCTTTTATAAAGCTAAAAGGGATCCTAACAACAAATATATAATTTTTTTTTATCAGAATACAAATAATTAATGTTAGCAAGTGGAAAAAAGCTACATAAAAACAAGAAAATGTCACCCTTTGTACACTTTGGCGTAGACTAACTATAAATTCACCGATGCAAATTATAATAATGTACAATATTACCTTAATAGGAACGGGGCACAGGAGGATCACAAGGGTTTTTTTTTTTTAATTTGAAGCGGGCCGTTTTGTTGCACAGGTGCGTACACCGATGTTGATATTTAAAAGGTGCAAATTGGGTCGGCCATTACGTGCGCTCGTGAGCGCACGTTTCGCACTAAAAAAGACTGGCTTTCTTAACATTTCATTAATACATTTTACTGGTTTGGGTTTTAAAATTCCCTGAAAAAAAAAATTCAAACCGCACTTTTTCAGTGACTTATTTAAATTACAAACGTCGACAGACGGCAGAATAAGTTCTCGGCAGTAGTATAGGCAAAAAAAAAAAGAGGAATAACAAAAACAAAAGCAACACTGAACGAATGGGTAAAAAAAATAGCGCAAAAATAAAACGACAAAACAAAACAGCTTTTATAGTCCACGTCCAAATGAATTATACGGGGTGCTTTAAATAAATAGTATCAACGCTTAGTGCCGATCCTAGTACAATGGATTTTGTCCTGCCATCCAACCTCTTTCTTGTTTAGACACCAGTTCGAGCGCGCCGCTATCAATGCGTCGCGACGAGGATTCGCAAATACATACGACCGACTGATTCCACACTTCATCGGACTGCATGTAAATGAGTTTTATTCGAGATCATTGCGACCCGAACGTAACCCGCAATTAATTCCTCCGTAATATGACCTTTCTCTTTGCGTCGAAATCTCACTATCCGCGAACCCATTGCACAAGCCAACACGAACAACGTTTACGCCGTGAGGGAATATAATTTATAGATTAGTCGATTAAAATTTATCAACGAGAGCGTTTTCCGGGCGCTCCGTAGCGTGGAGAGAGTTTAGGCCGAACGGACCGAGCTCGTTCGTGCCGTGTTTATTTTAAATGGAGCAACTATAGGTGTCGCCCAATGACGCCCCAAAAAATGCCCCGTTCTCCATCTTCTTCGTGTGTTCGTGTGTTTCCATGAATACTGATGAAATCGTTTACGTAAATCGTATCTCATGAACGCATTGTACTTCGGTTCGGATTAAATGCATGAAAAATTAAATGGGATATGTTAAGCCCATAGCTATTGGCTTTAACTACAATAAACGGTTTTAATTTCGCAACGGGGCGCGCCCTACGAACTTTCGATCAGCGCGTACGAAGCTCTCACCGTCATTCCAATCTGCATATCCTCTGAGCGGAATCAACAACCCCGCTTTCTTTCATACAGAACCTTTTAGATGCATATTACAAGACATTGATATGTCATAATAGTTACTTTCTTTTGGTCACTTTTATCTGATAATATCAGGTACCGTCAATCATAATCAACCACTTGTTTAGAACGTTGGAAATTTTCTAGTTTGTTCCCACTCTTTAAGTTCAATCTCAAGACAAAGATCACTTGATGAGATTATAAAGCTTTCGAATTACGTATTTCCTAAGTGGTTTTGGGCATTTTAGATATTTTTTTGAGAGAGGAGAAGTAAAGTAAACAAACATTTTTTTAACTATTGTGAAAACTAATTTGCCTGACTAAACAGAGTATGTTACATTGGCAACACAAATAGTGCTATTCTTTCGTTTGATTAGGTGTCATTGAAAACTTGAAATTTTTTCAACTCAAAACGGTGGACGTGTCAAAACTTGTTATCTAAAAGAACTTTTTTTAAATTACCCATTTTTAACAACTATAAAGTTTAAATTTTCTCAAATAAGTGTTTATCATAGCCGTATCTGAGATTGCCTTATTATGGAAAATTTGATGAATAAACAGAAATTTCAAATTATTCACTTGGATGAGATGCATGGGCAGCTCATTTTGATAGAGTCGGCGTAATCAATTGCTATGCTTCCAAATGGCTTCTTCTTGAGGGCAACAGTCCCCCGGGTGGACGCGTCAGTTTTAAAACAAGTTCCAAACAACCATTTTCACCGCGTCCCGCTCTCCCTAGGGCTTCGTGCTCTAATAATTCTTAAAAAATGTATCGAGAACTCCGTGTAAATAATTTCTTGGTCCCGTTCAAGTTCAAATGAATTCAACTCAAAACAATTTTTTAAGTTAACTACTTCTGTGCCGGGACCGTGGCTTAGTGGTTCGGACTCCGGTTACAATACCGAACGTCATGGGTTCGATCCCCACGGCTGGCAAGATATGGGTAGTGGTGTTTGGGTAGGCATCCCCATCACCATGGCAGAAGGTCCTTCGGGTCGATAGCCTCCCTGTGCTCAAAGCACAGAAAAATACAGTAACTACTACTACTACTATTTCTGTGTAGGATGTTTCATTCGCCCGACTTCGGTTGGGGAAGGGGAGGTTCGGGTGGGCCAATTCAAACTTTAAGCCTATGCACGTGTCGAAATCAGCGCAATTTTCGGTGGACAAAATATGACGTCAATAGTGAGTGTTGTATTATTTCAATGATGTATGAAACTCGATTAGCCACAAATGGCTTTAACGACCTAGGAGAACTTCGAATTCGACAGAGAACTACTGTAGAATCGGTTTTCCGAAGCGTAACTCGTATGCCACGCGATATTTCAATAGAGAAATGTACTCTTACATAATTTTCTATTAGTAGCCATGTATTATCGTATCTATCACATAGTAATATAATTGTCATGGTGCAATTTGATTCATTGAACTCAACGGAATTGAATAAATTCGGGCTTCGCTTGAAAGAGGAGCCCGCTTATAATGATCTCACTTCATGCTTCTTACCGATTTATTCGCTTGTGCTAGTGAAGTAAATTTGACATTGGATTGGGGCAACGTATTGATATTGTGGCAAAATTAAAATGCATATGTTATTTTCGATAATTAACTACAATCTTGATCCAAGCCTGAAGCAATTACTGAAGTCTTTTTGGTCACTGCGTCTGAAAGATTCGAACTCTTTACTAATTTTGTGCAATTAATCGTAATGTTTGTGATAATTCTCACTATAGTGAATGTTAAAACCCCCACCTCTCAATAGTTACAATCACAATTTTCGTATTTGGAAATGGCGTGCCATGACAAATGGAACTTGCGAAGAATTGAATGGCTCCCGAAAGAAAGAGAAAAAAGAGCATCACGAAGTTCACCAATATATTGTCATCTTTGAGGACTTTGTTAAATCGCTAAATCAGTGACGGATACTGAGGTGAGGAGAGGGGTTATTTAGTACTAAGATAATTACCCCCCCGACCAAGTAACAATGGATAGGTTTCATTAATGAATCTCATTATAAAAGATTATAAAACTCGCGGATGTAGAAAAACATGTTTACTGAAATAAAAAAAAAAGATAGATCAGATTGTTTAATGACATAAACTGCATAACAAAAAAATTCCATGAATAGTATTACGACACCCATTAGATTTAACAAACCGTTTCGCAGTGTACATAGCGCAGATTTTTAAAGTAACTCCTCGAAACAAATTTACGCGCATTACGTATACGCGAGGGCGGAATATAATTGCGCACACGTGATTAATATCGCACTCCTCGCCGAGAGAATACAGTTATTTTTATAGTTAATTTAACTGAAAGATTAGGTTAGATAAAGCCGCACGCGCTTTGGCCCCATGTTCGAGATTACGGGCGTCGATTGATCAACGACCGTACGAACAGAAATATAAGCGGCCAAGAGGATTGTTTAAAACTTTTCCATTATGTATCACTTTAACTTTTATTAACAAAACTATGCAGGTCTCACTTTGTAATATTAATTTTTATTCGCATCTAACTATTCAGCGTAATGGTTGCAAAAATATGATCCTAGTTAATAGTATGTAAATTGGCAAATTATAAATATCAGCATTTTTAAACAAAGTACTTAATGCCAATAAATTTACTGCTGTAGAGTTCAAATCGAGCGCACTCTTTTTTTTTTGCGGAAAAGTCCTTACGGTTTGTATACAGGGTGTATATGCCGTTGCAACAAACGTGCAAAAATGCGCGTTTAAATTGCTAAATGTAGGAGGCTAGAGAGTAAATAGTGAGCAAGTAAAGTAAATTAGCATAAAACAAGTAAATTTAGCAGCGCATTTTCATCAATTGAAACCATTCTTTTAGTTTAAAGTTTAAAGATAAATTTAATTACATTTTTCCTAACACTCCATGCAATTTGTATTATAAATCATTAATGGTGTACAAGTAAGCGTTGTATTGTATGACTAACCTTAAAAATGAGTAGTGAGTATTTTTTATTTCATAATTAAAAAAAAATAACCGAAAGAAAATGTAATTTGAAAAATAATAATCTTAGTATTTTAATAAAATAATCAAAATGTGAAATAAAAATTGTGGTGTTTCATTTAAAATACCTAAGTAATATTTTTTTCGGTATTTCCGAAATGCCGAAAATGTTTTAAGTAGGTTTTTGAAAGTGCTTATGATAACAAAAAGAAAAGTTTATCTATGTAAAGTAGTTCTCATTGAATAGCGCCCAATTAAAAATCAGAAGGAAATACCTGTATGTTTTTAGGTGTGAAACGATTAAATCTAAAATTTTGAACTTGTTAAGTCAGATTTAGAATTAAAAATGGATGCTCATTATTTGTATAGGCAACCAAATTACTATCTCTAACGATTTTAAATTTTGCCCGCCTCTTATATAGTTATTGCCGAACCTTGACAATTATTTTAGCTACGCCCGTGGGACGCTCTTATATTTTTGATCGTATTGTATGAATGAGAAGCTTGCAAGTTGAATAACTGATCGTATATAATGAAGCCAGCGTCTTATCATAATTCTGTTTTCAAAACCTTCTCTTATAGGGATAAACATGAAGTGGTAGCCATTCATGAAAATAATTGGCTTTTTGAAAGTTTAATGGTTTTGTGCCGCGCAGCCACAAAAAATGTGCATATTTACTTTGCACAAAAGTGAATAATTTATGGAGCACGATTAAAAGCTCTTTTAAAAAAATCACTATGGAGCGCTTTTAAGTGGAAAACAGGAAAAACACGCGCTAATAAACAAGATACAAGCTAGCGATAGGGTTTTATAAGTGTAGAAACGACAATACTGGCTTTAAAACCACGAGCGAGCTGAAAAAAAAAACTCCACGAGTGCTTTAAATCAAGCAGAAAAAAGTCTCCTCCATCGTTACATATTGCTTTAATAGCTTACAGGTAAATGCGTGTTTTCTGTCCACTTAAAGCGATTACAAAGGCGGCATTCGAGTAAAAAAAAAAGCGCACGAGCTTCCAATAGGTCGCGTGTCTGTACCATCCAATAATGAATTTGACGGAAAAAAAGGAAAGAAAAAAAAAGAAGGAATTACAAGGGGAATATAGTAAAAGCGAGCGTAGAGTCGATACGGGACGCTTTAATTATGTTCGCGCAAGCTTCTAATGATCTTGAAATGATCAGAAGACTTGTTTGTTGCAGATGTACCGGATCCCCCGGGACGCCCACTCATTATTAGCTTCACATCGCGTTCCGTGAACGTTTCCTGGGCGTCTCCGCAGGATACTCACCACAGTCCAGTGACGCATTACATCATCCATACAAGGTAAGTGCTGTTTCAATTGCAAGCGACACCCAGCTCGAAGGCGCAGACGGATATGTGGTTTGGTGCATTAAATGCTCCTATGCTCCTGCCTGCTGCATTGCATGCGTGCGTGTTAGTTGGCGAAAAGGAGTCGATTGTCATTCGGGGCGCGTTGCTGCTCATTTACGATTCAATGCATATATGCCGTTATTGGATACGTACATACAAAGAGCTACATTATGCATCTCATACAAGGATGCTTTAAGACAGTTTAGCTCAATTCGATTGGTTATTTCAAGAAGACGTATCGGATGCGAAAAGGGGGCATTTGGCTCGTGTCTGTTACAACGTACTTGAATCTATATTAAATAAAACGCGATAGTTACACTGTCTTCTTGACGCAGAGGCCAATACGAAACGCGTGCGATGATAGATGCGAAGCGGCACGTTTTTCTCCGGCCTCCTCCTTCAGCTTTACTGCTTTCAATTGTAGTACAATTGTAATCCAATTTGCGCCTAGACGAACACTCATTGATGGCAGCCAAACGCGCAAGTGCATGTGAAAATCACGTATTATAACGTATGGGCAGTTGCGAAGTGAAATAAGAAAAGAAGAAGAAAAACGATTTACGAATTACGAATAACGCCCTTAACATAGTAGGGGTTCACATGGAAACTACGAACGATACTTTGTACTTCAAATTGTGCGCGTCGTTCTTTCATTTTGAGTTCAGTTTAGTTCGTAGCGTTCTAATGCTTAGCTCTTAGCACACTGCTCGATTGTACAGTGTGTACGTTAAACCGTTTGCTGGTATATTTGTGTTTTATTTGAGCGGGGCATCCTGTTCTGTTTTTCGAATTCAGCAGTGGTACTGTTTGTTACCGCTGCTGCTAGCAGTAGAATTAGTACGATCGCAATTATCCTAGATATCTAGAGCAAACAAACCTGCGCGGACGTATTTTCGATGTACGGAAAGAACCGGCAACGTAATGCGGTTTCGCAATACACACCTTTGCGTACGTAGTACACATAGGTGAACGGGAGAGGATAAATAAAGTCGGCTAATGCGATAACGGTTCGTTTGGGTTTTCCGTTTATGTATGGATAAAGTGCGTCGCGCGCGAATCCGACTGTAACTACGTTTAGTTCTTCTGCTTCTATTAATTCCCTATTTATCGTTTCATGAATATTCAAATTGCTCGGCGTAATTCAATTTTTGCAACACACAGTTGCATTTCAATCGAATCGAAAGTTTTATGGATAGGCGAAGCGAAGCGTTTGCGGGGGCGCGCGCGATACTTGAAACGGAGCGAGTGCACTGTGCAACTTGAGAGCGGATCGGCATCCGCTGCGCCGACTGCATTTTATTAAATTCAATCAGCGGGATCAATGAGTGGGCGGGCGCGCGGGCAAAAAGCGCAAATAATCCGGCATACTTAAATGGATTGCATAAAATGTTTTTATAAAATGCGTACTCGTATAGTGAAGTAACGGCGCAGCAACAAGCGGCGATACGCAAACTTGCCGCTATTACTTTTGTTTATCCGCCATCCGAGCGTTGCTCTTTATCGCGCGAAACAAACAGTGAAAGCATTTCAATGCGGGGTTGTTAAATTTCACAAATTGCAAACTTATTTATCGCTACTAATGCATTTAAGGTTGTCAGCGGGGCGCGCAACAGTCGGGCCCCTAGCGCGTGTCGTTGTGTCGATTGTATCGTGAGTCGCTGTGCGCTGCTGAACATGTACACACACCACACAGTCGACTGGGGTTTCTCAATTTCCACCGGGCGAAATCCTCGCATTCCCGGTCGCCCTTAATTCGCCGGTGTAATTGAAATATAACCGATGCACCGGGCGATAACGATGCTAGGCATTGGTGTATTGGGGAGAAACGCGTCGCCCGCCCGCCGATCGTCGAGTGCGTGCTGCACGCCGTTGATACTCCAAATACTTTAATGGCCAAACAGTGTCAACGATTTAAAATGCGTTCGCCCGCAATTTCTCTAGATTAATCCTTAGTGTGCGAGTGTGCTAAGCCGCGGCTCGCTTATGGCGGCGGTACTATATATGAGTGAAAGCCGAGTTTCCGACGTAGCCAGGATATTTGTTTTTCCTCCCTCGCAGGATGCAGTCTAGATTGAACGGATATTAACGGAATATAATTATGATTCATTTAACGCAACGGGCTGCTTTATATCAATCAATCGCGCTATAATATTTCGATTCGTTCTTTGTTCCTTCCGTTGTGCAAATTGTTCGATATATTGCATATTTATAATAAACGTGTCACTGAAACTATGTTCTAGTACTTTGATATAAGCCCGACGAAGTAACTCCGACATCGTCGCACTATTTATTTCAGCCGAGACAGGATATTATATCCTCGAAAACGATCCGCCTTAAGAACAAAGAGTTTCATTAACGGTTTGCAGGTGGCAGATGTTTAATTGCCGCAATAGTTTGGAAATCAGCTCTCCTAAATGATGCCATTAAATCATAAAATTCGTCGTTTATGTTACCACAATCTCTGCAAATGCGCGATTATACCCAAAGCTAATAACAATAAATATGTTTATGTAATTGCTCTCAACAACGGCACTAGTTGATGATGCTGATGACAATGGCCGCACGGGACATTACATAAAGATGCTTTAATGATTTTTTGATAGGTATAAGGATATATCTGGACAACTTTATCTGAAGGGTATATCATGTGATATGTCAGCCGTTTATAGTTCTTTCTTAATTTCATTTCAATAAAATCGCAAAGCGACGCCTATGCGCTTGGCGCTTACTATTATGGTTCTTGTAAGAATGAAAAATTTGAAATTATAATAACAATTGTTAATAGCAGACTCCCCACTTGGGGCATCAATAGAAAACTTTAATGTAAAATCAAAAATCATTAGGATACACCGAAAATCCCATTGAGCAAGAAAAAGAAAATGGTAACGCGTTTATTGTGTTGTCAGTATAAAGATCCAAAATTCTTATTAAAATTATATATATATATATATATATAATGTAATTTTTCTGTGCTTTGAGCACAGGGAGGCCATCGACCCGAAGGTCCTTCAGCCATGGTGATGGGGATGCCTACCCAAACACCACTACCCATATCTTGCCGGCCGTGGGGATCGAACCTATGACGTTCGGTATAGAAATAAAAATATCTTTACGTTTGTTTTTGTTATTTGCTTTTTGTTGGTAGAATATCATGCAAATTTTCTCAAACGTCACTAATTCTACTGTTTATTGTTGATTTATAGGGTAAATTGCCTGTTATTAAAATCCAAATTTTTTTTTTAATTTTTCCGGTTTATCAGAATCTTTGGATAACAGGTATTATATTTATCGGTGTAAAATAAGGAAACGCAAATTTGGAAAGCTAAGGATGAATATTTTGGTGTCTTTTAACACCTACTATAGGAATTTATGATTACAACAGATCTACTGATAAAAAACAATTGTTGACCTTTGTTATCATTTAAAAGACATACCTTCTGTTCATGCCCGGAAGTAGAAGTCGATTTTTTAAAACTATAAATGTATTAGAATTAAGTTAACTTAATAAACTGACATAATTCGGAATTCTGCTTGCATCGTCATTATTCAACATTAAATAAACTAACTGTAGCAACAACAACAAAAAATTCACCAACGGCGGAGCGCGTCACAAAAATGACCCTGTATGGTGAGTACTAGTCGCGGTGTAACTATGATACATTAACATCCGTCGCATATATGCAAAGTTTGCAATATTAGATAGATGTCTGGGATGTTTGCAGCGCGAGACAAGTTTATTAAAGGGCTTCCGAGTTCTTGTGAAGCGTCCGCGGTTGCGTCCAATGGCGGCCACCGCTCTTATCGCATGGGAACTGAAAAGTTCCTTTTGAAGCAGTACCTGATCTTTGATAACGCTTAAGCTGAAGCTGAACGAAAGCAAATTCGCCAGATTTGAAGATTATACTTGTCAAACTGGAACAAGAGGGAAGGTAACTTTTTAAACCGTTGATCGAAAGAAACGGAGGATATAAATGTGTCTTACTTGTTTATGAACGAAGAAGCGGGAGCCAGACGTTAAGCGGCGATAGCAGCGAAAGCGCCCATCAAGTCAATCGAATTATTTAAACATTCCATCAATATTCAATATCGATCGATCGATCGATCGACCGTGCGTACTAGTTCGAGGCAACGAACGCAGGGAAAACTATTTTGTGCAGAACAAACGGAAGCCCCAGGAAACCCCACTAGGACAATAACTCCGCTCGACTATAATCCTAGTAAATTTCGGGCAATAATAAAATAAATTTCTTCCTTCCTGCCGGAGCGCAAAGTTCAAACAAAAGAAGTACCGCACGACCGAACCTACATACTCTATAGTTTAATATAAAAATAATAGAAAGAAGGATTTGTCGGGGATCATACATGAAGTAGGTACTTACATATTACAAAAAACACACACATTCCTCTTACAAGCGCGTGAGTATAAAAGTTTTCCCTCCTAAGGGCTTGTCATTTCCTGGGGCAATTGGTGCGCGCACTTAAATAAATTGCATTATGTAACCGCGTATATTAATAACTGACTGCCTCTAACATATTATGGTTTGCAAGCAACGTATATAATTTCGTTGCGACGCCTTCATCATAATATGGAGCACATACAGAGTCCTTGCTTGCAATGCGTATCGGTAATTCTTGGTAATTTTGCTCATTGTATCATCCATCCCCCTATCTCTGTGC